>VXAB01012515.1:0-142850 GCA_013399175.1 Odontophorus gujanensis
ATATATATATTTAAAATGTATTTGTTTTGATATTTAGAAGTCTACAAGTCACTATGATGCAAAAAGAACCAGATGGAAAATTTATACACACTTCTCTCTGTATCATATTCAGAGTGCAATAGAATCGCTGTTTGGAGCGTCCATGACTGGAATTGCCTACTCTCTCTTTGGTGGACAGCCTCTCACTATACTTGGCAGCACAGGACCAGTTCTAGTGTTTGAGAAGATTTTATTCAAATTTTGCAAGTAAGTGATACAGAGCTATTTAATATTTCTAAGATATTATAAAATGTAGTAACTTACCAGTAACATTTATAGAATCTTTCTAAGCAAGGTGAAGACTTACTTCATTGATTTATTCACGTGCCAACTAATGCTTGAGATGAGAGATCATAATATGCATCATTACTAAAGTCTTTTTAGGTAGTCTTTCTTTTTAGAAATATTAATCAGTGTATTCCAGCATCTGCAGACTAAGATCAGGGGTTTGTTTTCAAGTGGACTGCTTAGGTTCTCAGAGTCTAAAAATTATGCTTTGTCTGAAACAATTAGATGTTGATCATGCAGAAAAGTTGAAGGGTTGGTTCCACTTTTTGCTTCCCTACCTGCTTCTCCCTGCAGCCCACAACTTTTCCCAGAATCACACATTCCTGTACAGAGTATATTTTGGAACTGCTTCTTCATCTAGAAAACCATGGCAGGACAAATGATAAACTGTGTTGTTTACTTATTTTTTCTTTAGAGAATATGGGTTATCATACCTCTCCCTGAGAGCTAGCATTGGACTGTGGACTGCAATCCTGTGCATCATTCTTGTTGCAACTGATGCAAGCTCCCTAGTCTGTTACATTACCCGGTTTACTGAAGAAGCTTTTGCTTCCCTTATCTGCATAATTTTCATTTATGAGGCCTTAGAGAAGCTGTTTCATCTCAGTGAGACATATCCAATCAACATGCATAATGATTTGGATCTGCTGACTAAGTACTCGTAAGTATGATTTCATAACCCTTGATTTCTTTCATACATGGTGATAACTTTGAAAGGAATACAACTAGTGTGCAACAGGAAAAGTTTTCAATAGTTGCGGATATAATATGTGAAATCTATTGAATTAGGCGTGATTCTGGTATATGAAGTAGTAGTTACTGAGGTATGTGTAGTAAAAAATATTGGAATTTTGAAAAACTATTCAAATGAAACTTGGAGATCCTAGAACAATAATATTAATAAAAATTCACAAAGTATTCACATTTTTATTTAACGGGTGCAGCCCAGTGACCTCTACTATAAACTTGTATCGGTCCTTTGTGATATTTTATATTTATCTGTCAATTTTTTTCCAAATTGAAATAATAACCCATCTAATAACTTGATGTACCTTTGTTACTGTAATCTCATGGCAGTAACACTGTGAGAATTGGAGTGGATTCAGAATTGTTAGGTGCCTCTCCACAGCGTTAGATTTTGTCATAATCAATTTGTTCATAATTACAAGACTTTAATAGGACTGCACTTATGTAGCTTGACTGTGGAGGTTTTACAAGTGCTTTTGGATAAAGGGCATTATCACTGGGGAATAGAGAAATAATGGCTTTAATTGATATAGTTTCATTTTGAAGTAAAAATGAAATAGAACAGAAGCGTTAGTAAAGGACAAGATCCTTGTTGGCCTTGAGACCCATTAAATCTGTTCACCTTAGTGACTGAAATGTCATTGAAAAGCATTTTCAGAGAAGATTCACCTCCAGGAATATCTTTATTTCACTGAACCCACTTGAATGCTCTGTGTGTGTGGAGCAGAGCCCCAAAAAACAATGCTTGAACAGTGCCACATTTTCTGTTAGCTGGAAAAACAGGAGTGTCTCAACCAAATGTCTCATTTGCATTTTAAGCTGGCAAAAACAAAACACATCAACAGAGAAAATATTTCAATTTTGTGCATGCGATCATCACAAGTAAAATAGATGATAAAACCTAAATCCAAATGTGCAGTAAGTACCTTAATGAACAGAACAGATTAAATTATTGAATCAGGTGCTCTGCTGTGACATACTCTCTTGTGTTGAAAAAATAATCTTTCTCTCTAATAGTTTGACTGGTAGACAACATAATATTAATTTGAAGAGAAAGCAGTAAGCATCACAAATAGAGCATGCACACAGTTGAGGTTATATCCTGATCTCAGTTAACTTCTATGATGTTGATACTTTTTCTCTAAAGAGCTGTATGTAGCAGTGTTTGTGTTTTTCTTTTTCCTTTACCACTTCAAAGTAGTCATGTCAAAGGCAAATGGGATGTGATGTTCTCACAATGTTTTGACAAGCTGAAATTCTATAATGACAAAATTTTATTTGGAAGCCACTTAGCAGGCAGAGATGAGATATTAAAATATGTAACGAAAAGATGAGAACAGGGATATGGGTCCCTGGTTAGTTAGATTTACTTGTATTTAGGTGTAAACCTATCTGAGATTACAGAGACAAATTCAAAGTTTTGCTTCGTGGTGCAGTGATAGGTATCTCCATATTTTACGATGAAGTTTTACTGTTCTCCTCCTTACATTTACAAATAAATATTTGTTTTTATTTAAAATTCTATTCATTTATCAGAATCCAAAATTTATTTTTGTTGGGCCCTGTATACTCATTGCGTGTTGTTAGTAATGATCTTTAATGAATATAGAATGTGCAGAGCACCCATGATAAAAAAGCAGTAATTGCCACCCCCCAGATTTTGGCTATTGACCGGTCCTGTAGTGCTGGAATACCAGAATAGGAGTTTCAGAGCTTTCAAAATACAATTCCTGAGGGTTGAGCATCTTCCAGATGTTTGAAAGAGAGATTGGACTATTACCTGGTGATTCCAAGTACATACGTAATTATCTGGATCAAAATTGTTTCATAAATTTGTTATGGACAATTATTTATGGGGTAATTGCTTTATTCTTATATTCTTAGTTACTCATTCACTCTGAGTAGTACAAATAAGTTGACTTTTCAGATTCTGTGTTACATTTCAGTTTTGGCATTTATATTGTATGTTCTGCTTAGAGCAATATCCTGTTTACTACTGATAGTATGTCCATCACAACTGACCCCAGTAATGTCAAAATGTGTAGCTGTAGGCATAGTTAGGGGTGGCTTAGTTCTTAAATGATGTGGCCTATATTTTTTACATTACACCTGATTGTTGGAGACATCACTATACATATTGTCTATCTTGAATTTAATTCACTGTTTCAGAGCCCATCTGTCTGTTTCAAGGATCTGTGCATGGAACTCAGCAAAGTGGTGATTCGACCCTTTTCTTCTTTCCTCTTCCCTTCACCATAGTTTTTCTTAGCTCTTCTGAACTGGTCCCGGTAGGCTGGGAGAACTGAAAGATGGGCTGTGTAAGTTGTTATGTGCAACTCAGCTGCCCAAATTATCCATCCTTCGCAAAGGGCTTGGTGCATACTGAACTCCACAGATATACACACATTACTTTGCCCAGACACACTGCTCATTTTTTCAGAACATGGAAGCATCACAATTATCATTTGTATGTGATCACTACAAGAAAAGAAATTTTAAATTCAGCACTTTCAGAAATTTGAGCAAAAAATAATCTGTCTGTGGAAATGCAAGTCTATCTGTGTTGGTAAGGCTGATATTTGATATTTTCAAGTCTTGATTGATCCTTGAAAAAGTAAATTTTGCACACCTTACTTTGTTTGGAGTGTGTGAACACCCAACGAATTAATTGTTTCTGTGGTACGTAGTGTTTTGTACTGGCAGTGATTCTCCATCTAGCTCCTGTTGTGATTTTTTCACTTTTTATCACTTTCTGTCATAAATACCCAAACTTTTCAAGTAAATAAAAGTCTAATTAACAAAAATAAATTTTGCATTAAGTTACATTTCAGTTTTTCCATCCAGATAGCAAATCTAGTTATCTCATATGTTGCAGAGTCAGAAAACTTACTACCAGAGCTTGAAACTTTACCTGTTACTAAGTTTGAATATAAAAGATAACAATTTTTAAAAATCAACGGTTTGGAATATGACTTCAAAATAAGATTCAAGGAAAACAAATATTTAGTCTAACAGTTCAGGGAGAGTCAGCAGCATATTTCAAGTATGTAATAGGGATGTTTCTCCTAAACTTCAGAGCTATGTGCCTTCTATTTTCATCTTCCCAAAAAAACATTAGTAGTCCATTTGCTTCCAGGTAAATGGAAACACTTCCTTGTATTTATCCTCCCACTTTCTTCTGAGGAAAAGCCTCTCCCATCCTCCTATATTCCAAAAACCAACTGTTTCCTGGTAATAGTCTGGTTCCTTCAACTTATTTTCTCATTGTCAGGAGGATTTTGAGGGATTGATTTTTCTCTTTTCAACATCTCTGTAAACAATTTCATCTGACACTACACTCCTCCGTTCCACTGGGTTACCAGTAAAAATGACTGTGGAAAGTTACTGTTGCTGCTATGGCTCCTTCAGCATAGACAGCCAGGGACATCCTTTGCTACCCTCAGGCCCTGACTGAATGTTTTTCACAAGAAATGAGAAGCTTTTATTCTGTGGTTATGACTCCAAATCTATTTATTGTTTAAAAGGGTAACAAACTTGGGCTGAACCTGGTTCTGTCCTTGAAGGATCAGCATACTCTGTTACAGAAGCTAATTAATATCTGCTGTTTGCTAATTAAAACAGCTGGTTGCATTTTTTTTATCATTGGGGATTTTAAAGACTAGTTTTTAATTGTTAGTAAAGCCTTGGCAGTTCTTTAATTAGCAATGGGCTGACTTCAAAAGGTTGAGTAACTCATTTTTCTTTGGGTGTTTTGTCAAATCTTGTGCAAAACTTCTTGGATCTGCAATTCTGTGCTTAAAAAAAACCTTAGGTTATATTAAATTTCTGTTTTCTATATTCCTTTTGTTGTCTACTCGGATAAAAATGCAGATAAATAGATTGGGGCAATTTGAACCTTTTTGGTTTAAGTTGTGCCCTCACCCTTCTTTCTTATCCTATGGGCCTTCTAAGGATGTTGTGATGTCCATAGGTAGTCTGCAATGCCTGTATTGTTGCCTTAGCTGTGGTGAAGTGAATTTGACTCAAAAAAAAAAAAAAAAAAAGTCATTGGTTTGCTATTAGTATTGTCATTTGGAGTACTAGAAAGATAAAGAAAATATTATTTTAAATGATTTGTGTTTCAAACAGATTGTAACCATATTCCAAATGAGAAAGATGTGTATTGGGTGGGTTTGACTTCTGTTATGAGCAATCTCTGTTGCAGGATTTTTATATAAACAACTGCAGTACATGCATCTCTACTTATATTTCTGAGCATAGGAATCATTACTAGTATCTACCATAACAAAACTTAGAAGGCTATAGAAAGAGCATTCAGAACAGCTTTTTTTAACTTCTATTTATTTTAAATAGTGTGCACCCAAATATTTGAAAATCAGCTGAAATTTACTATTTCACAATTTTAGGTAGATGTATTGTGCTTTTCGACATATTTATCGATGGCATAGACAGGGGGATTGAGTGCGCTCTCAGCAAGTTGGCTGATGATGCCAAGCTGAGAGGTGCAGCTGACATAATAGAAAGAAAGGAAGCCATCCAGAGGAGCCTGAACAGGCCTGAGAAGTGGGTCACGGTGGACCTAATGAGGTTCAACAAGGCCAAATACAAGGAGTTGTGTTTAGGTCAGGGCAACCCCAGATACATGTACTGACTGGGAGAAGAACTCATTGAGAGCAGCTCTGCAGAGAAGGACTTGGGGGTCCTGGTGGATGGGAAGCTGAACATGAGCCAGCAGTGTGCTCTTGCAGCCCTGAATGGTACCCTGGGCTGCATCAAAAAGGGTGTTGCCAGAAGAGAGAGAAGTGATTGTCTCCCTCTACTCTGCCCTCATGAGACCCCTTCTGGAGAGCATCCAGGCCTGGGGCTCCCAGAACAAAAAAGATGTGGAACTGTTAGAGCAAACCCAGAGGAAGGCCCCAAAGGTGATCAGAGTGCTGGAGCATCTCTCATACAGAGATAGGCTGAGGGAACTGGGCTTGTTCAGCTCAAAGGGAAGGCTCCAGGGAGACCTTGTTGGTGCCTTCCAGTACTTAAAAGGAGCTTACAATCAGGAGAGAGACTGACTTTTTGCATAGTCTGATAGCAACAGGACAAGGGGGAATGGTTTTAAACTGAAAGAGAATAGATGTAGGTTAGATGCTAAAGGGGAGGCAGTGACACAAGCTGCCCAGAACGGCTGTGGTGCCCCATCCCTGAAGGTGCTTGAGGCCAGATTGGATGGGGCCCTGGGCAGCCTGATCTGTTGGGTGACAACCTTGCCCACTGCATGGGGTTAGAATTAGGTGGTCTTTAATGTCCCTTCTGACCCAAGTCATTCTATTATACGTTTGAGTTTGTTACAGAATTCTATCTAACAAAGATTTTTAAAAAAATCTATAGTTTCATGATCTTATTACCATAGAACAAGTACTAATGCACTGTTTTTCTTTATTCTGCTTGTTTATTACTTTGTGCTAAAATGTTGACCATGATCTTCAAGTGTTCTTTCTGGAAAATCTAATTTTTATTCATTTATTTACTTTTTAAACACAGTCTGAAGGATGTAGATAATAAAGCATTTTAGAGGTAAATCAAAAGGATGAAGGCAATGCAATTTTAAGTGTTCTGCTGTGGTACATTTTTTTCTTTTTAAAACACATTGTTTTGAAGGAATTTGAGTACATAATATTTGTATATAAGATCCACATACTTTCTGAGCTGGATTTTCTCTTCCTTCTCTCATTTTCTCTGTGACCTTTTTGTATTTGTCAAGCCATTAGCATTTGTAGGTTGGCATAGCAACTCTTTCATTTCTGTACTCTCCTCCTCCTGCTTTTTCCTACTTCAGCAGCAAATGTAACTCCAGTTGGTGAATTCTGTCTGGAACACTAATTCACAGCAGTTTTAATATGTACGTTAAATATTAGGATATCACTTTTGCTAGGAAGGGAGACCCCTACAACTGTGTGGACTGACGATAAAGATTCTCAAAAGTAAAACAAAATGAGCATCTTGAATGAAAGGAACAGGATTTAGTAGAAAAAATCTAATGCTTGCTAAAGGGTAAGCATGTTACAATAGTTGTCACTGAACCAGGAGATAAATTATTTCTCTAACCAAAGTTGCATAGGTCTTAGGACTTTATGTACCTGCTATTTTTTATTAATCTTTTCTTTTTCAGAGGGATAAATTCATGTTATTTTAATAATTCTTTACCAGAAGTTACTCGATTATTAACAGATTACATTGAATAAGTTTAAAGAGATTTTTTGGCATAGTAATATGCATATCACAATCTGTCTTGGTATTGACATGCGCTTAAGAATTAGGAGTAGGAAATCCCACTCTTATGTAATTAAGGAGCCAAGATCACGTCAATCTCAGTATCTTTTGCAGGCTACAGAAACCATTGCTTCTAGGCATAATTGTGAAAATTAGTTTTGTGCATACTACTCTTTGCACAAACAAGTTTTAAATCTTTCGCTATGTCTGCAACTTAATTTGCATCTTGTAATAATGCATTTACATTATATTATTTTTGTATTCTGTCTTCCTTGAGTTGCAGTTGGAATGCATGGTCAGTGATCATAAGCAGAGAATTTCTTATTAGGAGCCCAAGCATATAATTGAAGTCCACTTCTTGTAATGATTTCTTTGAACTCAGATATGAATATAGATTTTCTTTGTCCATTCTTTATGGATGTTTCTTTTTCCCCTACACTTAAATAACTGTACTATATACTCAGTTTCTTTCCCTGAGAATCGTAGAATAGAATTATAGAATGGTTTGGATAATAAGGGACTTCAAAGATCTATTTCAAATCCAGGCAGGATTGCCAATCACTAAGTCAGGAATATCCCTCTTCTTCCTAGAACCATTCAACTGCTATCAAGTTTAACCGCTGGTTATCTTTTGCTTCTTGGCAAGCCTTGAAATCCAGGAAAAAAAAAAAGGATATATATGAATATATATATATATGTATGTATGTATCGTTTATTCTAGGACTTCCCTATCTCTGCTTAATCTAACTAACTCACTTTTATTACTCTGTTAAGCTCAGTAAATGCTTCATTCTTTTGCTTCCCATCCCCTCTGCTTTGGAATAGGATGTCTTTGTTAAACAATTCTCCACAACAAATAACTGATCTGCACAATGTAGTCTTAATCTAGAAAAGTTTACATGCAATCCTTGTATAGTTTTGTTACAGTATATTTGTTTTTATTGGTACACTACACTTGAACAGTCAGAAATGAAGCTCACCACATAGTATGTGTGTCTCTTCTCTTCAGGTGTTCATTCATTGATTGATTTTTATTTCCCACTGTGGAATTGTGGTGAGATTACAACCTGGAATTATTATTATTATTTATTATTATGAGATATATTAATCAAAACAAGAAATGTCTCATGTAACAACACTTTTTTCTTCATGATAACCTCTATGTATTGCATTTACCTGCCATGATATTTCTACAAAAGCAGAGACTGCATTCTGCGCTAGACAGGTAATAGAGCAGCTTTTATGAGAGACAAGCACGGTTATCAAGACTACAGTATGATTATAATTCTGTTTTCTAGACTTTCCACTTGGTAGAACAATCTTCTTACATACTATTCAAAGAAAACTAATTCTTTGTGATTTCTTCACTGTGACATCAGATATCTGTTTAGGTAGATATATGTTTCTATTTGTGTGTTTGAAGTGGAGTGCATTATCTAGATACTTTTATAGGCTTCTCTGTTTTCCTCTTCAGCTTCACCAACTGAAGTATATAAACTTCAAAATTTATAGAATATACTTGAATGTCTACTCATGTTTGTGATTGTCAGAGGCAGGCTACTTAACTTAATGACTCAGTGGTCTAAATCAGGATGACAGATCTCATTAATAAATGAAGAAAACAATTTCGTCTTGCCCTGACAGCTGTGCTTTGAAAGGATTTCATGATACTGAGAATAGAACTTAACTGACAAGACCATTTCCCATCAGTATTAATTATTTTGCTTCCAGTCTCTCCTCCACTGAGACTTTAGTTCCATTATTATGAATGTTGACATGAGAAGGAATATGCTATGGATATACAGGTGTTGTACTTATGGGGCAGCAGGGTATGCGAGTGTGATGCTGTTGTTGTCACTATCATGTAGCAGCTGTTAGACAAACAGAAGGACTCTTCAATGCTCTTAAGTCTTATGTGAAAATAGTATATATTTGGAGACAATTTAAACATGCATGGCATTCTACTACTGACAGGCATTTCTTCAGTCTTGTAAATGCAGTGTTAGCAATCTTGATGTGCACGTTCCACTAGTTTGCTTTGAAAACGAAATTAGTGATTTATCTTCCATTTCTTACTGTGTTCTTATTCTGTCTCTGTTATGTGATTAATGCACAGCATATTCATAGAGCATAGGCTATTTCTTAGGGTAAAAACTTCCTACTGATTACAAAATATATGATATTCAATGAGGCACATTATTTAAATGGGCACATTTTGTATCTTATTTGTCACACTTGCCTGCCTTTGTTTTTTTTTTAATATGTAATATAAATATTCATGCAAAGCAAATCTCATTATCTAAAGTGAGCTCAAAAATATTTTCCTCTTCTGGGAAGGGGAAATAATATGCTAGCTAATTGTGAAGAAGCTGCAGGTTGCTCCTTTTATAGAACAAAGACTTATCTAGTATTAATAGGTGTAGCTTGCAGTATGTACATGCTGTAAAAATAGGATCTCTGTAAATTGAGCCTTCTGACTTGAGTGAATTTGTTAGTAGCAAGTGCTTCCCAGCCTTGAAAACATAATACTATAAATTGGCAGTTGCATAGGAATGAATTGACCACGAGGCTTCCAAAGGAGCTGCATTGGTTAAGTGGTTTTTATTTTACTCACAAAAGAATTGTGCAGGACTCATTTGAACATTTTATGCTGTCTGTAATGGCACCAGAATGGGCAGGCACTATGCTGCACTGTGTGAGGAGGGGGGTGCACATGGTGGGTTTTAGAGCTTCATAAAAACTTGGAGAAGAAAAAGAGCTTGAAGAATCATACAGACCATCTTTTTGGTGCTGATAGCGATAGTTTTCACTGTTTCTTTTGGGAAAGCAGTAGAGAACACTGCTAGTTACCTGAGACGACCTGTAGCCCCTGTTGTCAAACCCAATCTCTGCTCTTTGAAAACAGATCAAAATATAGAAAATATTGTGCACAGTGAAGTTATAATGGCTGCCTCAAATTTAAATTTATTAATTAATTGATTAAAAAAGTAGCAAATGGAGATTTAAGAAACAGAAGCAAAAATTGCTGGAAAAAATGAGAAATGTGAGGAGGTTTGGAGGACACAGAAGGGAAGAAGTCAAAGATTTAGTTAAAGTCTTCGTCCTCCCCATCCTAATTTGCTTGAGACTTCTTGAGCACCTTAGAGGATTTAAAGACATTGCCCTACTCATTTTTTTATTTTCTGTATTTCTATTTTCTGTCTAGCAGTTTTGGGGCATTATTAAGGACAGAATTATTCCGTATTTTTTACCATAGCAGAGGTGATTGCTGAGTTCTTATCACTAGAAGGCATGGAAGTGAATTGTATGGTTGCTGCTCTATTGGAATCTGAGTATGTTGCTTAGAAAATGTACTTACAGCTTTATGTATAGTGTTTTGTTCATTGCTATAGATCTCCTGTAGTTGGCAAGTATTCAGCACGTATAACAATTTTACAAGGATTTAAGCACATTGGAACCTTCAAGAGGCAGTACATATTTATTTGATTCAGCCTTCTGAATAATGGTGTATACACTGAATATGTGTATATTTTTCTCCTGAGAGCTGACCTTCCATTTGAGTAAAAAATGACAGTGAAGGAGATTAAAACTTTTAAAAGCCTTACTTTTCTGGTATGAGTTTATTTTTGTAGGTCAGTTGTTTTGGGAAGAATTCATTGTGACAGAATTACATCTATCATGAAATGCCACATTTTGGTAGTTACTCTTTTATATTCTGGCACTGAATGCTGGCGCTTTCAGTTGTATTTTCTGGTTTGGACAGGAATTTTTTTCCATTTCAATAATGATAAGCAAGGATCTACTCTGGTTTTAAATATTACCTCTTTCAGTAGAAAACGGGACTTAATTCCTCACCCAGTCCATAGCAGAAGCTGAATTCAGGGTACAGTTTTTGATCAGTATGGGCAGAGTTTGCACAGGTTACTGTACTTGCCGATGAACTGTCACTGGTAAATGCCCCTGAAACTTGGTACAGACCAGACTTAAAAACCATGGAGAAGGAAAGTGGTACTGATCTAGCAATGAGCAGGAGGATGATCTTATCTGAGGGTGAACTACTTAAGATGTTTTGAACTATACCTTCATTTGTGAGACTTATTTAAATGTAACTTTGCAGCTTTCAGCTAGGGCTGTTCTACCATATAGTGTTGGTGACATGCACAGTCTTTCCCTTCTAGTGAGAAAGAAGTGACTGTGATTGAACAGCCCACGTTACCTTGGCCTACTGTAATCAAACCCCAATGGGCCATCGCCCAGTGTCTGGCCAGTCTGTGATCAACGATGGACATCAGGAGCAGGGAGCTCTTGTGCTCACAGGAAACAATAGTAATCTGAAATAGACACGCTTGTATTGTTGCATGAACATCAAATGCTCTCTTGCAATAATGTAGACATACTGTTTTATTAACTTATTATGCTACCTTAGCTCACTGGTAGTGATGCACTTCATTTAAACTATTTTGTAATATTTAAAACTATGCATCGAACACACATTCATTCTGCACTTGGGGCCTGAACCAAGCCTACTGTCTACTGGAAAGATCCAGTCTACTGCAGTGGCTTTTGGCTCAGGCCCTGTATTTTTCTGAATGCTGTTGCTTTATTTATTGATTTGCTTTGTCCATGGGCTGTAAGGGTTTTTTATTTATTTTATAAATAGCTGCATTTAAAATAAAAGCAAGGGATTTCACACAGAAAACCTGCATCTCTCTCTATATAGATATTAAATGCAGCTATTTTGTCACATGTATAGTATTGTAATGGAAATACAATAGCACTATTTTGTACTCAGAATGTAGATGGCAGAATTCTATGTACACAAAATACAACAAGTTTATATAGGAATCATCATCCTTGTTTCGTGAAAAGATAAATATTTTCAGAAAAAAAAAAGATGGCTTAGCTAAATGGGTAAAGCAATACTCAGAAATGGAATGCAAATATGCACTTAATAGCTCTCTACTATGTCATCAGATTTTATCCTTTATCCAGCTACTGAGAACCTTTATCAGAAAAAGAAATGCAGCATTTAATTGCAACTGTCATTAGCAAGTTAAAATACTAGCAGGGAAGATAGTAGTACAGATTTTTGAAGTAGGATTAACTTAAGGAGAACTGTAAAGCACGCTTAACATCTTGGAACCTACCGAGTATTCTATATATTTTGAAGTCTGTCAAAGGAAGAGACTCTCAGTTCCTTCAGAGGCTTTAAAGACTTAATTTTTACTTCAAATTTCCTCTTTGCAGAATTGTCCTCCCACATTGCCTCTTCATGTTTTGTATGTTAAAATATATGATTTAAAACAAAAAGCATGCTTTTAACATAGCTGTGGGGAATGGAAAAATAATAGACACAAGTTCACAGAGCCTTTGGTGCTGGTGATCTTGCAGAGCCCTGGCAGTTGACTGGGCCCTTAGTTCAATCTTTATGCTAAGACACTCTGGTAAAGAAAAAGAAACAAAATACAGACAGTTTGCATTTGGGAAGTGTGTCAGCCTGGCGCTGTGCATAATATCTAATCTCAAGGATTATCTAATCTCAGGGAGTTGAATAGGAATAGCATATTCTGTGTTAAAAACTGTGCTCAGAGGCATCAGAACAGGAGGAAAATAAGTGAAAAACGTGGACAGTAGTTTAAATATGCTGCATTGTGTACTATATATGCATATGCACCTCACGGCAGCTATTACTCCTGTAATAGCGCTAGCTACTGAACTCCAAACAGCTTCAAAGCATGCGTTTACTGAATTCATTTAAACTAAAATGACACGGGAAAGTAGAGCACAATCCTAATACATCGTAACGTTGATAATTTGCATCCATATCTGGTACATCTTTTGTTTCTAAAGAAAAGGTACTTTTTTTGTAATTTCAGATGCAATTGTGTGGAACCAGAGCATCCTAGCAATAAGACCTTACGGTTCTGGCAGGACTACAATATATCTGCATCTGAAGTACCATGGGGGAACCTAACTGTGTCAGTAAGTGAAATATTGGAACTTAGTGAGCAAAGGCATAAGCATAAATAATTTCGTATGTCCTTAATGCAGTGTATAAATAGAAAAAAAACAAACAAAACCAAAATACTGTTTTTTTCTGATTGTATTTGTTCAAAGTGCATAATATACTTAATTGAAGAAAGGTTAACATAGACTGTAGAATTATCTCTTTTTGTACAAATTTTGCTTGATCTTTATGCAGTTTTTGGTAGTACACATTAAAACAAGTATGTGCATTTTGTGCCCTGCTTTGGAAACTTTTTGACACGCTAGCACAGGAGTTTGACTGAGATTAAGTCTAAACATGTCAAATGATAACGGGTTTGTCCTAAATTCTGCCAGATGGCGAAACCAAAGTTCTCTTGTGTAGGAAGACTTTAGGAGCATTTATTTCCCTAAAAACATTCTTCCAGCTGTTTGGGCTATAAAAAGAGGAAGGGGAGATATTTTGTAATGCTCCTGTTCAGTGGCCATATTTCTCTCATACCTAGGCCCTCAGTGTCACATGTATCATTTTTATGTGAGTTGTTTCCCTGAGTGGAAAGACAGGAACAAGCTAAAAACAATTTCTTCTCACAGTTATGTTATTTCTAAATTGTACCCTTTTCTATACTTAAAGGATTTACTCGTAAAGATTTTCCTGCATTAAAGTAATCTTTACAATGTAATTAAAAAGGCCTATTGAGATCTGACCATCACTTTTTCTCACAAAGATAGCATTTCATTGCAAAGCCAAAGAGACATACAACTAAAAGTTGGCTCAAAAAATAAAAATAGAATTAACTCTGCCATAAGCATAACCAAATGAAGTGCTCAAAACCTAATCCAGTTGATCACCTCCAGCTCTTTTTCTTTCTAAGGCAGAAATGCAAAACTCATGTCCTCCTACCATGAATTAAGCAAGAGCTGCCTTCCATGACTGTTACGCCTTGATGGAAAGGGCTGCTGCTCAACTCTGTTGGTGTGGCAACAGTAGAGAGAAATTTGAGAACTGCTGGCCTGAGGTATTCCAGCAATCCAGAATGAATATTCCCAAAACTGCAGCACACTCAAAGAGCATCTGTGCAGGGGCAGACTCCTCCTCTCACTTTCTCAGATCTCTGACAGTGTTTTTCAGAGTACATTTGCAGCTGAAGAAATTTAAAATAACAGATTTTGTTTTAACTATAAATGTAAAAGACCAGCTGCATTATATAAAGCCCTTAAAAACTTCTCAAAAGCTTATTACCAAAACTTGAGTTTAAATGGGTAGCACTGTTACTGGACATCTTTTCCCATGAATCTCTGTAGTTGTCAAAGAAATATACAACTTTTTCGAACTTTGATATATTTATTTCTGTTGCATCATCAGGAAGCTTCAGTTCTCCTATTCTGTAGAAATGCAGTAAAAGATTAGATTTAGTTATCTTTAAAAATTCGGTCAGCCTCACTGTTTTCTGATGCTTAATTCTTGTTTCTTTTGTCTGATTTATGAGTTCTAAGTTTCTGAAGACTTAAATTGGCCAGGAAAGACAAATACCTTCTCTTAAAAATCATAGAAAGACCTTTTTNTTTCTTCCTTTTTCTTCCTTTTTCTTCCTTTTTTTCTTCCTTTCTTCCTGCAGTGTAGGACAAACTGATCATGAACGGAGTTCTTATTCTGACGGTGACAAAGTACTTTTCAGTAGATGCGTTGGTATCTCTTTTTACCCAATGAATTTCATCTCTGTGCTCTGCCAACATCAAGTACTAGCTCAGACCAGGACAAGTTCTGTATCTGATTTCCCAGAATTCCTGATTATTTATATTTTTTTCCCTGTTGATGCATCTATAATCTTTCATCAGTCAAAAATGCATCATGTTTATTCTAGGTGTCCTACTATACATATACTGTTATTTCAGTGTCTTCAAATCTTCAAATAGAAACAGTGATTTTTTTTTTCAAGGCAGCCCTTTGTTCAAATACTAAGTTTCTCATAACTTGGCAAGCCACTGTACTGTGACACAAATGTGATGAGGCAGTGACCCAGTATGTTTGGAACGAAAAGATCCTGATCTGGCAGAATATTGCTGTCTAGAATTGCTGGGTGCTGTGTTTCTTTTTGCTTAATATGTGTGGATGGGTTGAGTAAGGAGAATGAAAGAATTGCAAGCGCAGAGCTTGTAGTTCCCATTTTTATAGCTACCCTCTATTCCACAGTTTGTCACCTTAGAGGAAATGTAACAACTAAGGATGCTATTGGAGAATTACTAGAAAAGTTTTCTACTGCACCTGTATGGTTGATCTTAAATTATATTGGATTAAATTAATATAGATTTTTGGATTTTGCTGTATTTTACCAAACACTTTGTTAAAGCAAAAAGTAATTTGTGGAATGTGCTGCCCTCATGTGGTATTAAGTGTATTGGCCTCCTTTTAGGCTAATACTGCACAATCAAAATAGCTTTTCCATCAACTGCTTGGCCTGTGGAGCTAAAACAAGAAGTCATTTCTTGTAGATGTATCAGGAGTGGCCTTTCCCTCTCTCTCCTCTCTTTCTTTTTTTTTCCCCTGGACTTTTGAATTAGGAAGTGCAGATCTGTGTTTGAAGGAGAAAACAGATATGTGCACGTTGAGTTATAATAAATCTAGTTTTATAATAATTATTTATATTATGTCTTAGTGACCCTATCATTTACTACTGGTTAAAAATAGTGATTCTTTTGGGAGTTTGAGACTTTTCTGAGATACTTTTGAGACCAGATAGAAGTAATACTAGTCTTAATGTTAAAAGAATACCTAAAAATGATTTCAGTATTTCTAAATACAATCTAGTTTACTTGTAATCTAGGAAAGGAATTTGAAAGAATGCACCAGGAAAAACATGGGTATTTTTCAGAACAATTCTACTTTATCTCTGATAGGAATGTAAAAAGTTTCATGGAGAGTTTGTTGGACGAGCCTGTGGTCATCATGGTCCTTATGTTCCAGATGTCCTCTTCTGGTCCGTCATCTTATTCTTTTCTACAGTAACTCTGTCATCAACACTGAAGCAGTTCAAAACTAGCCGATACTTCCCAACAAAGGTGTGTCCCATTGATTAATTCAAAACTTGTGATTAGTTATGTGCAAGCATGAATCACATCTGCATTACAAATTCATTTTACTGCTGGTAAAATGGACACTGTTGTCTGTCCTGTTAAAAATTTGTACGTTTTTATCTGTAGGACAGAAAAAAAAAAAAAAGGGAACTCCGAAGAGAAATAAGTCTTAATAGATTCTAATTAACATATCACTATATCACTATTTTGGTTAAAATTGATGTTTCTCTTGATAGGTACGATCTGTTGTCAGTGATTTCGCTGTCTTTCTCACTATTTTGTCCATGGTTTTAATTGACTATGCCATTGGGATCCCATCACCAAAACTTCAAGTTCCAAATGCTTTTAAGGTAATCTGATGATAAATAGTGCTTCCTGATTATTTTGATAAAAATAATGGTGTAATAATATAGTAATCTTATAGTAATTTTATTATCCTTTTGTTGTTGGGAAGTACATGAATTTGTTGTGCTTACCGAGTGCTATACAACTGCCCTGAATAATGACCTATGTAACTAAGTGGCTCCCATTCCAAATGCAGCCAAGCCTGCAATATCCCAGATGATTTTATTACATATGTTTTGTCTTCTTGATATTATAGGAAGTTTAGCATTTTTCTGTTGTTTTATATAGAGTGATTATTTATTCATTTTAAAGAAAATTGTATCCTAGTATGTTTTTGTGTGCTCTTGTGTGCATAGTCCTTTTGTTTTGACTGGCCATACACGACTTTCTTTTTGTAGCCTACCAGAGATGATCGTGGATGGTTTATTACTCCTTTGGGGCCCAACCCTTGGTGGACAGTGATAGCTGCTGTAATTCCAGCCCTGCTTTGTACTATCCTTATTTTTATGGACCAGCAGATTACAGCTGTCATTATAAATAGAAAAGAACATAAACTAAAGGTATTTTATCAAATACTTTTCATTGTCATTTTCTATCATGTATCTTCATCTACTCAAGGATGCTAATTTATTTTATTTTACAGAGTACTCCTTTATATTGTTATGCTTTTTTTCCTATCTGTTCATGTGGTAACTAAGCCCTGTGTCAGTGATCTGCTACCTTACAGAAGTCTCTACCAGTGTGATTTGGAACAGAAGTTCTGAACTGAGAAAGTGTTTTCTTCAATGTTTTATTTGTAGTACTATACCAATTCACCTCAAGAAAAAAAATCAGGAAGTTAATCATTTCCTTAAGATGGAGATGTTAATTGCCTCTTCAGATACTGACGATGTTGTTCTACTGAACTGGTTTTTGAAAGGCTGAGGGGCCGTTCTGTAATACGGGATTTTTTTGTTTGCTCATCCTCTTAAAGAAAAGAGAATAAAACAGAACTTTAGAGGCACAATGGGTTCTTAAAACATAGAATAACTTCTTGCTCTGTTCTCTAACACTTTAGTTGCCTACAGATGGAGAGAGAAAAAGGGACATCACCCCTCTGAGAAACTGTTGGGCACAATCTAGCAGCAGGTTTCTGTACATGTATATGCAGCAAGCTTAGGCTTTTTTTGACATAGTTTTAATAAGCAGAAATCCAATCCCAAGTTGCTTTAGCAAATGCATTTGCAACCTTCACTCTGCACTGCCTCTTCTTGGATGATTGTGACATTTGATATGTTCTTTTTTTGCCCTCTTTGTCAGCCTGGCTCTTCATGTCAATCCATAGCATTGCATGTGGTTAACTTGACAGATGCAGGAATTTGCTGCCAAGCTTTGGAATGTGTTTTTTCAGCACTGGCATCTGGGAGTCAGATGGTCCTCCTGGCTGCCCCCTTGTCTTGCTGCGTTTTAGTTTTGCTGGGGTCTGGTGTAGCATCACCTGTTGCAGTGCTTCCTTTACTTCCCATATGTCAGGTTCCTCAGATCATGTATGAATGTGAGGAAATGCTCTCAGATTCTGTATGCATTAGCAGATACATTCCTTATAAATGTGTCAGAAGGTAAAAAAAGGTGTCTCTCTTAGGATTTAGAATTAAACTTTTAGAGTATGTTGTGCATGTAACTAATATCTGTAAGATGCAGCTCTGAGTTTAAGATATGTCTTGAAGACTTATAAATGCTTAGGGGGAGTGAGGGAAGGTGGCTAGTTACATTTTTTAAATTTTCTTTATTTTACATGAATTCCTCAAATAATGTAAGTAAATAACATGGCATTTTCATGTGGGTTACATTTTCATAAACCCAGACACTTCCCATTTTAGAAAAAAAAAAGTTGTCTTCAGAAAGAAATGACTTGTTTGCTTCCAGCTCGTTTTCCCCCTCTTTTTATATACTTCCCATAGCAAATTCTGCATAGCACACACTTCAGTTTTTGGCAGTCTCTGTAGCAAACCCTTCCAAGTTTAGTTTAGTTACTTTTTTTATGTCAAAGGCATTTGCATGGGTTTACAGGCAAAGTTATGGTTCAACATATTCATTGTTTTCATGAACGTCGCTACTTCATCAGACCATGACATTGGATTTGTTGCCATATTGCAGAATTTTGTGGAGATAAATCATTACCTGACTTTTTAAACGAAATAATAGCATGTAACTAAATAGCATATCTGGAGCCTTATTAAAATAGAAAAAAAAATTCTTCGAGCTATAATAACTAACATTTATATGGGCAAGTTTGACGCAGATCATCAGTCATTTTCACATTTGTAAGGATGGTTGGCTGTGCAGTTGTATGGCCTGCACACAGGCATCCGATGTTATTAAGAGATGAGATTTAGTTAAAATGGAAGAATATCTGTATTTTCCATTATCTTGCTATTATCTCATTTATAGCAGAAAACCTATTTGTTTTGTTATTGGGGCACAAAATTGTTTTGGGCTCATGGCATGTACACTCATTGAGAACAGAAATGCAGCTAACAAAATTAAGTGTTTCACGTGAACTAGCAGGATTTCAGGAATTCCCCTAAGTTTACCACCACTACTGCCCCATTCTGGATACCACATAGAAGAAATTTTTTGCTACAAGTCACAGAACTTTAGATTATCTTTAGGTATTCATTAGGACTCCTGCCAGGAGTGTTCTCCCCTGATACAGATGTCATTTTATATAATCTTTTGTTTGTTTGTTTGTTTTCCTTAAACAGAAAGGATGTGGATACCATCTCGACTTACTCATGGTGGCAGTCATGCTTGGAGTGTGTTCCATTATGGGACTGCCATGGTTTGTTGCAGCCACTGTCCTCTCTATTTCTCATGTGAACAGCTTAAAACTGGAGTCAGAGTGTTCTGCTCCAGGGGAACAGCCGAAATTTCTTGGAATCCGGGAGCAAAGAGTCACAGGGCTCATGATTTTTGTGCTTATGGGCTCCTCTGTCTTTTTGACAAGTATTCTGAAGGTAATTTGGGGGAAATAAGGAAATGCAATATAGTAATGTGAATGTTATTTAGAAATAACATTTCATTATTGTTACTATATTAATTAACGAATGTCTTTTCCAGGCACATTACTACCATAATGTTTCACAATGATAATCTAAAGTGGAGTTCTAATTTTTCATAATAAAACAGCTTGGAATGTAATAAAAATCTGGTCTTACTGAAGTCAAACTGAATTCTACCATTGACCTGTAATGTGTCAAGATTTATCCTTTTTCTGTACTTTGGGCTCAAGGCAAATATTATCATGAGCCAAACTGAATGAGCTATATCATTAAGTAAATGTATTCAAACAACCTTAAAGCATGTTCTGATTACTAGCTACCTAAAAAAATATTTCCACAGTTGCAGGAGACTTTCTGTGGTTAATTGCTTGGCAATGAACAGCAGTTATCTTACACTGTCATCATGCCCTACACTGCTCACCAGTGTCCTGAAACTGGATGTCTAATCGCAGCCTTATATAATATCTATATACATAATAATATTTTTAAGAATTGTCAGGCCTCAGTGAAATCAGTAAGTACTTCAGTAAGACAAGAATTTAACTTGCACATTGTCACAGTGAAGGGTGTAAGCTCTTAGAACTTGTACTTCCAGGCAGTATTTTATTACAGACATCATAATAACTATAATTTCACTTTAGTGAAGCAAGGCAAACAGATTTTATGCATTAAGTATAAAACAGATACTTATCTATGGAAATATTTTGTAACCTACACACTTTATAGTGTGAATATTTTAAGTATTATCTTCCATGCCATTCCATGAAAGTCATCCACCATTTTTAAATGCTTAAAGCACAGAAATTTCCCATTGGTGACATGAAATATTTTGTGTGTATCTTGAACAGCTTTTTGAGGATTATAATTTTACTATTCAGACTATCCTGAGCAGTCTTTTAAGTAAAATATTAAAGTATATCACTTGTATTTTTCTTGTGATTCCGTTAATTTTATTAATAGTGAATAAAGTATGTTGGCCTCAGATCTGGCCATGAAAGGAAAATAAAACTGTAGCCAGATTCATCTTTTGTTTAATACCATGAGTAAAATTATTAATTTGTAATTGAAGGGATCTCAGTTTACAACCTGTTTGATTAATGCAGGCATATGGCACATTGAATTTCAACTGTTTAGCATTTAATATTTTTAACTGTAATTTAATATGCTCTTCCCTTTCTCTGCTTGTTTTGTTTGTGCAGTTTATCCCTATGCCAGTACTTTATGGAGTATTCCTTTACATGGGTGCTTCATCTCTAAAGGGAATTCAGGTAAAATGGATTCAAGAATGAGCGTGTTACTGACTGTTTTATATGGAGTGTGGAGCTAATTTTATTCAATTATTTTATTCTTTTCTATATGATCATAAAGGGATGTTGCCAGCCTTTTATTCCTGACAGTTACTTACTTAAAAGGGAAAATGGATTCTTTCTAACTAGAGTATTTCCTTTAGACACTATGCTCCAAATTTTTTTAGGTGCTTATTTGACTGAGTCTAGAATGTGAGTAACTACCATTGTGATCTCATCCCTCTCCCCTTTCACTAGCTTACCTTCTGCCTTTTCTGCTTCCAAATTAGTGTCTTTGTAGTGTCGTATTTGATCTTCAACTTTGCCTATATGAGGCTTTTGTGTAAGTGCCATAAACTAACAGATGAGATTTGGGAAATCTTTCCCATGCAACTAAATTTCCCACCTAGTGGACCTGGCTTACCTAATTGTTGCTAAATTTGTGGCTTTAGGGTTGTCAGGCAGGACTACAGGAAAGGCAGCAGCCTTAAGTATGAGCTCCTGCAAACCAGGTACTCCAGCACTAAGACTGAATATTTTATGTGCTATTTCTTGTAGACTACTGTAATGTTCATTGGCATGGCATTAACTGTAGTCCATCTGGTAGAAACAAGCCCAAAATTTCATGTGTGCCTTTTCTGAGATACTGTTGCACGTTCAAAGAACATTGAGAAAGTCACATGACAAAACCATGAATTATAAGGTGCGTAAAGTTGTCAAATGCAAAGAAAATGCCTATTTTTTTCTTTCTTTATTTAAAGTTTTGGTAGTAAATTAATTTTTTTTTGACCTGTTATCTATAGGCAAAGCTGGCAACATCTCTTGGATTTTGATTGGTGTTTTCTATTCAGGGACTTTTCTTTTTTAACCTTTCCTAGCACTTATTTAGGTTGAAATCAGTAATGGTATGGTTGGGATTTTACTGAGATTTATAGATAATTTCAATGTAATATTGTTCAGCTGTTTCTCAAAACTATGCAAGTATACAACTGAGAAATGTTTTTAAGGCACGCTAAAATTTGGCTAGCTTTACTGGGTTAACTGCTTAATTTCTTCCTCCCCCAGGGTTGGACAAGGATTTGATAAGATGGCTTTTGTGGGAGAATGTGCTTTTTGCTGTTTCTATGACAAAGAAATTTGCTTAAATCTGGTCCAATTATAAGTAGTTTCACAGGTATTATAAAAATTCCTGAAACCTAAAGGTCCTGAAGATTGTGTGAATACAGCATGACTCATACTACATGGAGAGCTGGTGCATCACCATCATCACTGAGCTGTGTTAGCTGACTTGAATTCTTAGGGCAGTATGGAACCAAATAGACCTGGAAACCAAGAACCTCTCTTGTTCCTCTCATATTCCTAATGGCATTGCAGTTGGCTGTCTAGCTTCTCTTTTCTTTTTTTTTTTCCCTCTCTCCTTCTTTCTTCTGATTTTGTAAAGAAAGAGTGTAATAGGGAAATGAGTGCAGCTTGGAATAAAGAGTTCAGTGAACTGGAGAGAAAAAAAAAAAAAGAGATAAAAGACTGACGAGATCCCTCAGTGATCAGCTACATGCGTATACCTGTTGGAATCAGTTAGCTTTTATTCAGTTTGATTCACAATTGATTCACATCTACTTTGAATTCTTGCTTCGTCTAGCACTAAGAGTTCTTCACCTGAAATATTAGAGGTATTTTTAAAAAGTAACTGTTGTCTTTCTGTATCATGTGTTACACAGTTATGAGCAGGATTTATCTTGTGGTAGGACTGTTCTGAATGTGTTCAATAGATGCTGGTACCTCAGCACATCTACAATAGAAATTACTCAAGACAAGTGTATTAAAGGAATTTGACAAGTATGACTAACCAGATAATGACATTTTTCATAAATAATGTGAACTCTATTCTTACTGTGGTGGCTCAGCCAGAGAACACTGCAAGTCCACTGTTGGACTCTCATAGATTCATAGCTTATGGTTCTAACTATGGTAGTTTCTGTCTGAGCACTTTTTTAACTTCTGCACAGTTTTTATATTTATAGAATAACAAACCTGACTTTTAGGATATCCATGTTATCTTACATAGTCTGTGAGTATCAGCATATTTTGATGCTCATTTTGATGCAAACTTTTAAAAATATATCTTTCAGCTTTTTGACAGGATAAAATTATTCTGGATGCCTGCAAAGCATCAGCCAGATTTTATTTACCTGAGGCATGTTCCTCTTAGAAAAGTCCATCTCTTCACTGTAATTCAGCTGAGTTGTCTGGTACTCCTGTGGATTATAAAAGTTTCAAGAGCAGCCATTGTCTTTCCCATGATGGTATGAAATATTTTTCTTTATTTCTGCTAAAAACTCATTTTCTTCTCAATTGTGGGTAATCATTATTAAAAAAAAAATGTTAGTTGTGGATGGGTAATTACAATATTACTTTGATTCATATATGAATTTCATATATTCATATATGAACTGAAATTTGAGTCTAGGTTGCACTTAGTTTACAGCTGTGAATGGCTCTACTGTATTTTCTTTAAGAATTTTAAATTGATATGATGCTTTTCTTTAAGGAGTAGTGCTTAATTGTTTCCTGTTTTACTGGAAGAACAGTCACTCAGTAAAGATGACTGTTTATTGCATAGAGAAACTTCATTTTTGTGCCTTGCTGGAAATAAAAGTCTGTCCTGCTGGTTAGCTAATGTTTTCTTGATGCTTTCAGTATTTGGAAATAAAAATAGCTGCTGAACCTCCATCACTGTTAAATGCTTCAATTCATACTAATTGTGAACAAAGGAAGCCCAGGTATTGGCCTGTCCAATATGAAGGATAACATTCCAGCTGTAAAATGAAGTGACTTTTGAAAGCATAACTGTCAATTTTGTTTGTTTAATTTACTACTTCTTTGAACAAATATCATTACAGGTCTTAGCTTTGGTATTTGTCCGAAAACTCATGGATTTCTTTTTCACTAAACGGGAGCTTAGTTGGTTAGATGATTTGATGCCTGAGAGCAAGAAAAAGAAACTGGAAGATGCTGAGAAAGAGGTGGGTTCTGGTTTCAAGTGTGTGTTCTGTTTGTTTGGGGATAGTGGTTTCATTGGTTGGATGGTTTTGTTGTTGTTTTCTGCTGGGTTGATTAGGGTTTGTTTATTTATTTATTTATTTTGTAATACATTACCATTATCTCCTTTATCCAATTAGAAAAATTTCTGTAATTAAGGCTTATTCAATGCAACAGTTAGATTCACTATACCCTGGATAAGCATTTCCCTTCTTCCACTGCTGCAACAATTTACTTCCACTTTCTTGTGTAAAATGTCAGTGACTTTGCTTACCCTGTTAACCCAGTCTTCAGACTTCTCACTGTAATTTTCTGATCAGTTCTGCATCTGATAGCATTTTCCCATAGACTGTGCTTCTTGAATTTCTTGTTTGAATATCTTGTAAAGCTGTGGGAGTATGAAGTAACTTTATGTGTAGGGGCCTGCTGGCTTTCTCATTTGTTGCTCATACTCATCGCTACCTGATTGATGCCAACTGTTAGGGGGCAGTAGTACTCTGTCCCTAAGCCATGGGTCTTAATAAATGAAGGATGGGTCTTGGCGGAGAAGCACTAACTGCAGGACCAGTTGGAAAAATATGCCAGTGCCTGGTTATTTTAAATGTCAGTTGCGTGTCCTGCCCCAGGTATGATGAAAGGTTGCTGTGGCATTAGGAGGTGAAGGTATAGCTGTTTCAGTGTGGTCTTGGAAGGCTGTGGTCCTTTCAGGAAGGAGTACTCTGGGGACATTTTTGCAGACAATTTGTAAGGTATCCTGAACACCTCTGCAAGGCCCTGGGACTCACGAGGCATAAGATTGTGGCAGTACAAGGGTACTGCAAGATATAGGCAATGTGAATGGATAAATCAGCAATTTATCCTCAGGGAAACCATGAGGTATCTGAGACCAATGAAAATGTATGCATAAGGATTCCCCTAGGTAAGTCTGTTTACAAAAATAGAATGTGAGCTAATAAGTTGAATGTAGGCATGAAGACTAATTTTCTCCTCCTTTTGCATTTTTTTGTGACCATTGACAACTCCCTGCCTCAGCTGTAGTCTGGAGAAGATAACTTTGCTTTGTTTGATGCATGTAATGTACTTAAACAGAATTCATTTTGGGGAAAAGGTTCTACCCAGGTAGTAAATACCATGATTATTATTTACTAATTAGTACATGCCTGCAAAGCTACTAGGATGAAGTTAAAATAGTTTTTTTTTTCCCTTTTGAACTATAAAAATAAAAAAGCAAGTGTTATTTCATCACAGTATTTAGCTATCACAACTATTTAGTGTAACCAAAAGTAATTAAGGTATCGCTCTTCTTGTGGGTCTGCTTATTGGAAAAATTTCTTTGTTACTCTTATATTTTGGTTATAAGTCAATTTCCTTCTCATACTTGGTAGAATGGTATCATAAAACAAAACTGGGAAAATCTACTGGTGTTACTTTATTTCATTCACTGTCTGTTTTGAGAGGCTATTTTTACATATTTTGGCATTTCTAAATATTTGAAGCTATTATTAAAACTGTTCAACTGTCAAAAACTTATGAAGCTGTGAAGCCTGGAAATGACAAAATTAACTAGTAATAAAACTTCTGACATGTAACCTAAGGAATTAATTGGAGAGTTGCTATCACACGGCTTTTAAAAATAGAAGCATTCTACCCACAAGAATATTCAGAAATATAGTTGACAGGATCTGAAACATCATTGGATCCTAACTTCATCACTTGAGTTGTTTTTATATTTTTAGGCCATGTTTTTTCCAAGGCTTTCTACATTTATAGTGGATATTTTATATGCCTTCCTCTCTCACATCTTCCTTTGTCAGCAATTCAATGTAATCAAGTGTTTGTGAGACCAGAGTGAACAAAAGTTACTTCAACCATTTGAAGGAAATAAAAAAAATTGCAACTTTAAAAAGAGCTGTAGTAGTCAAACATGAAGAAAATTGTGGAAAATTATATTGACTCTTCCAGCAAATGCCAGCTTACCAATGAGCGTTAGCTGTTATCAGGTTTTGGGTGGCCTGCCAGGAAATGGCACGTTTCTCTTATTGGGAAAGCCAGTGTCGCTCTAAGTCATGCTGTCTGCTTAACACCAGGCTAAATTGTTACCAAGCCATTTAATAAAGGGGAAAAAAGAACAGGAGGTCTTTGTGCATCTGCCATACTCGTGTAGTGCAGCAACATAGGGTAGGATTTGATAGTTATCCACGTTAACCTCTTGGCAACTGCCTTGCTATGTATGCACCCATTTACTTTCAGTTTGCTTGATTACAAGAGCTACATGGCATCATGTGGAAGCATGTAAAATTACCTGCTTACATGTTTGCCTGTAATTTAGGCCATAAGCCACTCTCATTTGAGAGGTTTTGCTTTATAGCTAATGTTGTGTGATGACTGCTCTGATTTTCCTGACCTAACAGTGGTGGGAGTCTTCAGTCTTCCTTCAGCTCAAACCTGTGGAGTTGTGAGCTCTTATGGTCTGAAAGATGAAGACTGCTTTTTCTTTGTTCTTGCAGGCAGGATACGGTACTTGAGGGAGGCTGTTTTGTTCTCCCCTCCCCCTTTCGATGAAGATTTCCTGAAGTTGTAATTATTTGACAATAGATGTGTTATAGATACGTCTAG
The DNA here is from genome assembly GCA_013399175.1 of Odontophorus gujanensis. Taxonomy (NCBI): domain Eukaryota; kingdom Metazoa; phylum Chordata; class Aves; order Galliformes; family Odontophoridae; genus Odontophorus; species Odontophorus gujanensis. The sequence goes on from VXAB01012515.1 coordinate 26,723, forward strand.
TTCTCATAGAATCATAAAAACTCCTTTTCCCTATTTCAGTGAATACTAACATTGACACCGTGTTGCACTACCTATCATTGCAATAAAACTTCAATATTAAAACTGTGTGCATAAACCTTAATTTGACTGCCCTAATTTTTGTATGTTAATGATGCTATGTGTGTGTCTAGTTATGTGTGATGTTTAAAATTTACCATCCGATTACTAAATTTTCTTTGTCTTTATTAAAAAAGTGTCTCCTCTATTTGGTATTGATAAGTAACGTTAATTGGAGATATAGCTTTGAAATAGAGGGGTGAATATTTAAATTAAGAATTGAAGAGCATCTTTTTTTAGGAACCATTAACAAATAGTTAATATTAAGGGAGAAGAGGCTTAAAACTAACTTTTCACAACAGTGTATCCTGTCTCACATTTAAATTCCTTCTTCCTAGGAAGAACAAAGTATGTTAGCAATGGAAGAGGAAGGGACTGTCCACTTACCACTAGAAGGACATTACAGGTAAAATATACATTTCCTCTTTTAGGTGAGTTGCAATTAAATAAAAAATAAACACCACATCATATTTATTCTTAATGTTCATTGAATGTTATGAGAATGTGTGTCTGGTAGTAGAGTCCAGCTCCGTGCACTGAACTTAATACTGCAGTGATTAACAAGCCTTTCTAGTATTTCCATAAGATATGACAGTTCTTAGGAAGAGAACTTAGTTTTCCCTTGGACAAGAAAGTAGAATTTAGCCATTCATAACAAACTTTGGCTTCTGATGTTCAGTGTGAAAGGAAGATGCAGAAAAGACAAATCTTTCACACACACGATTGCTGGGGGCCAGGAACAGTCTTGACGATACTCCAAAAAGCCTAGGTTCATGCAGTATCATGTTTTATAACATTCTAGTTAAGATCATAGCTGTGTGAGATAGATAGTAAGTTAAGAGTTGTCTGGAGCAGATCAGGCATAATGCAATGATGAAACAACTTACTAAGTATGAAAANATTTGGTATTGATAAGTAACGTTAATTGGAGATATAGCTTTGAAATAGAGGGGTGAATATTTAAATTAAGAATTGAAGAGCATCTTTTTTTAGGAACCATTAACAAATAGTTAATATTAAGGGAGAAGAGGCTTAAAACTAACTTTTCACAACAGTGTATCCTGTCTCACATTTAAATTCCTTCTTCCTAGGAAGAACAAAGTATGTTAGCAATGGAAGAGGAAGGGACTGTCCACTTACCACTAGAAGGACATTACAGGTAAAATATACATTTCCTCTTTTAGGTGAGTTGCAATTAAATAAAAATAAACACCACATCATATTTATTCTTAATGTTCATTGAATGTTATGAGAATGTGTGTCTGGTAGTAGAGTCCAGCTCCGTGCACTGAACTTAATACTGCAGTGATTAACAAGCCTTTCTAGTATTTCCATAAGATATGACAGTTCTTAGGAAGAGAACTTAGTTTTCCCTTGGACAAGAAAGTAGAATTTAGCCATTCATAACAAACTTTGGCTTCTGATGTTCAGTGTGAAAGGAAGATGCAGAAAAGACAAATCTTTCACACACACGATTGCTGGGGGCCAGGAACAGTCTTGACGATACTCCAAAAAGCCTAGGTTCATGCAGTATCATGTTTTATAACATTCTAGTTAAGATCATAGCTGTGTGAGATAGATAGTAAGTTAAGAGTTGTCTGGAGCAGATCAGGCATAATGCAATGATGAAACAACTTACTAAGTATGAAAAGTTCTGTTTTGTCAGTGTTAACACACTTGGCCAGTCGATAAGAGCTTACTCTCATTTAGTTTTCAGAAAGAAAGTTCATAATGAAGATTGGGAACGTCTGCTGATAGAAACCTCTGCATTACCTACCACAAGTTCATAGAACACTATCCCAGAATGGCCATCTCTTAAATTTTAATACTATCTAAGGCAAATAGATGTAACATCTTACTGCCCGTGTACCTGAAAAGTCCCAGACTATTTCTTATTTTTTGATTCATCACATTTCTAATATTCAATTTTTTTCTGTAAATTTTTGTTTTTTATTAATTAGCAATACATAATTTATCTTGATGTGTAATCTGTATTAATCTATAGTGTGTTTACTTAAAGATGCCTGAATAAATATACGTTTCTGTTCTGAAGGGCCTCAGGCCTACAGCTGAAAAGAAGGATCAATATATTGGTTGATAAAGGGGTTCTCCCAGACAATGTGAAAACAAGTTTACTGAGATTTTACTGACTGTCAAACTGTGTTTTAGCCATAAAGTCAGGAATAATGTACAGACAGACTCCATAATCTAAGAATTGTTACTCTTTAAGTGTATAAATGCATGAGCAGTCCAGGTAAAGCTAAGGGCTACACATTGCTGCTTAAAGGTATCTGTTTTAATCAGGGCATACTTTTGGATCACTTACATCTTTGACTTTAGATTTTTTTTTAATTGCTTTTAAATTGTTTTCAGAGCAGCTGGCATTTCCAAACATAAGCACCTTGATAACTGGAGCTCTTAGAATTCTTGTTTAAACCAGCTATGCCACTGGCACACCGCAAAATCTTGGGCAAATATTTAATTTCACAGAGCAGGCTTCCTGGAGAAGGTGTTGATGGCCTGTGCCTGTCAGGGTTCCAAGAAATATTTGACTAATAATCAATATCATAATGCACTTAATATTATTTAACTTTTGTTTAGCCCTGAATTGGTAGGCAATTGGCCTATTCTAAAGTTTTAACATTTTTGTATTAGTTGTTAATCAGATTAACATCAATGAAGTATATTGTATAAATAATTGCTGTTGGATGAGGAACATGCTTAAAAAGTGCTAAAATTTGTCTTAAATTGTATTGTGTTTTATTGTCACCACTACCTGTTTCCAAGGGCTTTTGTATAGTTACTAGTTAACAAAGAATAATTGTCCACTGTTTTATTTTGTATTTACTTTTATTCTTGCCTAGAGATGATCCGTCTGTGATAAATATTTCTGATGAAATGGCAAAAACTGCTGTGTGGAAGACACTGTTGATATCCTCGGAGAATGCAAAAGATAAGGAGTCAAGCTTTCCTTCTAAAAGGTTTTAATTTTTTTTTTCCTACTATGTTATGCTTTATGTATTAGGTTCAAACCAATATTAGAACATTTTGCTAGAAATTTGAAAGATTTCTAGCATCTTGTACTTTCAGTTTTTGAGGTTTCCTTTTGCTTTTGTCCAGTCAAGTATTCTAAGGTTAAAAACAGATTCACCATGTGTATTTATAAAAAAAAACAACAACAACAAAAACAAACAAACAAACAAAAAAAACAAAACACAATCACAAATATTTGCATGCGACTTAGTTATGCTACAGTGGAAAATGAAGTTGAGCATGCTTGATGCTTGCATAATGAACCACTGGCCTACACCTGAATATTGCACAACAGCTGTTGTGTTTGTTCTGCTTGCTTTTGTTCTCTCTTGAAAAAGAAGTGGTCATCATTGCCCTGGAAATAGCTATATGAAGAGCCCAGTACTTTGAATGTCATCTACTAATATTGGAGTGAAAATAATTTAAAGATTGTATCACTTCTGGTCACTTTTTTTCGTGCCTACTTCAGTTGTGCTCAGAATAGTTAAATATCTTTCCAGAAAAACTGTAAAATGAACCAATGATATTTCGTCTGTGCTAGAGGGGTAATGGCAATAAGGAAATGCAGTGCAGTGCTATTGTAAATAACATTTTCCAATTCCATAAATTTAAAATGTAACAGTATTTTCTACTTAATTGTTTCGTATCACATTTCTGTTGTAAGCTCCCCCTCCTTATCATTCTAGAAGCTGATTCCCCAAAGGTAAGACCCTTCCCCCAAAACTTTTCCTTGGTGATATCTTCCAATTCAAAACTGGTGTTGTCTAGGAACCCAAGTGACTTGACTTTGTGTAATTTTTGGGGAGACAGAATGAAAAGAAATTTCAAATAGGAATGTGCAAATGCATTCTTCAAAGCCCTTTAGTATTATAAAATTTAAATTTTATTATATTAAAAGTAGATGTAAGATATTTAAATATCTAAGTAGAATTTTTTGTCAGTATTGTTTTTTAAAATGCAGTGATATTCTGCCCATTTCTAAGTCTCATGTTCAAAACAAGTTACACGTTAGGAAATATCAAGTCATTGTTTTATGGTAAAGAGATTCACTAAGGGATAACAACTTGTAGTGAAATACTGCTTTTTAATTTTGTCACCCCAAAATGGCATGCTGCCTCTCAGTGTTGTTCCTTTCCCTAAACAGCATAAACAAGATGAACAGCTGACGACCACAGAATCTTCATTTCAAACACCCAGGGAGCACATTAGTTAACGCTATTTTACTGACATATAAAATAGCGTTGTAGTTCTGGTTTGTCTTCTGCCCTATGCGTGTGCTAAAATGAATCCTGTCACAGTGGTATTGGTGTGGCACACAGGAGAAGGATGTACAATAGATTTTCTTAACTTACATGCCTCTGCTGCCCAGGCTGTGGAAGTCTGGCAAAGGAGAATGGTGCACTCAGTGCCAGTGGGTATTCAGGAGTTGCGGTTTTTCTAGTAGATACTGCCTTCTTTGATAGTATGATAAATTATATAGACCTGTAATTCTTCACCTGAAATTTTTAAAGATCCTCTGAGCAAAGAGCAGTCTACATAGGTTGTGGCTCAGACAACATCGGTAAGAGATGTTTTGCTTTTACACTGCAAGAAAATAGTGCTCATTTTTTCACAAGCTTCTTTGGTTCCTCTGTCTTTGCTCACAAAATCAAGGACTCAAGTGAAAAGGAAGTAAGGGGTTATTGATGGGTTTTAGAGATGAATGTCCTGTTGTTATTGAATAACTTCATGGAGAATCTGAAATCCTTTTTCATGTGCTCTAACTTGTCTCAGATTCCCAGACAGAAGTAGATTCAAAGAACTTTGAACCTGGAAGGCTTCCTTCTGATAACAGACAATTTAAAACTTTAATGTTTCTTTAGTTCTCTCTCTAATACAATATAAGCTTTTTGCCCATATAATTACATGAAAAATAACTTTGTCCTAGGTAAGTACAGAGAAAAAAAAATGAAAACTTAGGATGTAAATCAGTAAGTACCACATAATAGCCTTTAACGGAGGGCTGTCTTACCATAGAGAGGTAGGTGGAAAAGCATTTTGTTGCTTTGTAATTAATGATACTTTTAGGTACTGGTATAAGAAAGTGCGTGTGACAGTAGGAAAAGGACTGCTACGTTACTTCTGTAGTTGAACTTTAAATACATTAAAATTAAATAGAGATAAATTATGATACTGTACTATGATTTCATGTAATGCCTTCTATACTGGGGACTGATCAATTAACAATCTAGAACAATTTCCAAAATCTTTCAAATCTGAATGTACTTCCCACTAATTAAATACTGACTTGACTTGAACAATGACAGACAATAAACTACAATGATCTCAGAAAGAGATTTTAGGCAGGAAGGAATTACACAAACAACTCAGCCTGATGTGTATCTGTAGTAAGCTCTGCCCTGTCCCAAGCTCTTTGAGGCAATGAACAGCCAAAGGAGTATGTGACAACTCTAGCATCACAGACTGACAATGGCATTAAACATCTAACAAGGGTACCTGTTTGAGATTTACTTAGCAACTGTTTAACCATGCAGGCATCTGAATTCTACCTTGATACCTTAATTTGTCATTAGTAAGGCACCTAGGGATCCGAAAGTCTGCTTTTGAATATAGCCTGTCCTGATAGGTGCATGGTGCTCAATACTATCTTCTGTCTTGGCCTATAATACTGAATCTGTCAGGCAGCAGTTTCTAAACATATGGAGAAGATCTGACTGTATAAAAACACTAGTTTTAGCTGTCCTAGCTCAGATCTACAGGAGATGCAATTCCTAAATAGAAGGAAGAATTTCCTGGTATCAGGGGCACCGGAAACCTGGAAATAATATAGGCCTTAAAGCACACGACATGTCCTCAGTGTTTGCTTTTGCTAAGCATAGGTAACTGCCAGCTGTACTATTGCATTTTAAATTAATCCCCTAGGAATTTGTTCGCGTGTCCTTTGTGTGCAGGAGGTGTAACGTACCCAGTCCTATCACTGTTGTACAGAAGGTGACAGATTTGGCATTTGAAGTGGTGGAAGTTGGTATTCTTTAGTTATTTCCATTAACACCTCTAGAAGCAGCCATAGGCATAGAAGTAAGCTTTGACTGAACAGAACTGTATCCTTAAAGCAATTTTAACATGAAGAAAAATGTCAGATGATTGTAAAATTGTTCATGATCACCTTAAGAATTTGAGAATTGATCTTGCTTTCTTTTAAGCCTTGTTTAACTCAGCCTATTTCTCATTCATTCTAGTTAAGGAATTATTCCTATGAAAACTGGTAGGTTGTGCTTGACTGAGGTTTGTTCTCAGAAACATCTCTTTAGATACCCTGCCCCTCATTGTTGAAGGCTTGATTTGCCTGTGTTGTGGCATTTCTTGTATTCTTGCATTCTTGTAGTGTGACTAAAACTCTTTGTAACAACTGGACTTTTTTTTTTTAATTTACATTATTTATGCTGTTGTAAATTGGGATCCTCTTCACAAAAAAAAAATATCATCTGCTTTGCACATATATTGCTTTCTGTAGGCAAATCAACAGTGTTTTAATTGAAAAAAAAGCAGAATCCAAATTTGAACTCTGCTTTTGTATGATCTAACTAACTTCTAGTTGAATTAAAAAAAAAAAATTACAAATGAATACATTATTTCTTATACATATATGTGAGCAAGTATATACTAAACTGAGATCCAAGGAAGGAGCATTATCATCTCCCTGCCCCTCTACCACTGCCATTCCCTGCTCTCCTCAGTGAAGACTGAAAGCCAAATATTACGGCTATAAATTGGCATGCACTGCTTCTGAAGCATTCTTTCTAATTATATAAGAAACAGAATATGTTAAAGATACTCTGTAACCTCTTGTTTGTGCCATTTAAGAAAATGCTGGTATTGTCTGGGATCTGTACCTTATCACTATTTAACAAACAGTTGTATTTGCCAAAAAAAAAGTGCTTATCTGCTTGCATGCTGGCTGACTTGTCTTTTTGTACATCTTAAGTTCTCCACTCACCTCCTCACTAAAATTCTGGCTGATGTCTTCTGCACCATTCAACACAACAGCTTTCACTTGCTTCCTGGTTTGTGTTATGCAGCATGTAAAATTAAATATACTATAAGTTCAGTATTGGTTTTCAGATCTATCTACCTATAATAGTGCTGCTGCAACATTTTTTTTTCTCTTCTTTTTCTAGTGCTGAAATCAGGCAAGAGAAGAAAGCTGACTCAGGGAAAGGTGTCGACCGGGAGACTTGTCTATGACTTGTTCTTCAATTATTATTATTTTTTAAAATGAATGAAAGGAGTGCCACAGCCACTAGCTATGAACTGATTTGATCTTGTAACTTTTGTCTTTCATCTCAAACTAGCACAGGTAATGTAGTGCAATGTTTGTCTCATTACCCTTTGTCTAAATGTCTAATCTGTCTGCTATCTGTCCAAAAGTCTGCAGTAGCCAATGCAAAAACCTTATTTTTCTTTGCTTGTGTTGACCATTTATCAGTATTCTTATCATAAATTTAACATTTAAGTTTCTTTCAAATTCAACTTACCTGTTGGTAGGTTTGTACTGTATTTTGCTACTATTCCTGTGTGAGAAAACTTAATCTTCACTGGAGGTGAACTTGAAACAGTTGTTACAAGGTTTTTTTTTTTAATCATTTTACTGGAGGAATTGATTTTAGGAGACCCAACTTGTCTAGTTGAGATTAATGAAGTTTTCAAAGTGAGGACTGATCTGGCCCTGTGAACTCGCAAATGTAATCCTTTTCTCCTCAAATTTTGTCATGGATTGCTCTTGCAATGGAGATTGCAGGGTCAGATTCTGTATTTGTGCAGTTTTTCTTGATTTAATACAGTGTATTTAATATTCAAATTTGTATGTAACCGGAACATAGTCATATATATATAATATATATATTAAAAACAGATATTATAAACATTCTATCACCTTAGTTGAAAAATACCACCACATCCTTTGATGTGAAACATTGGTACAGTATTTGTAAAAATGCAATTTGTGGTTACAGTATCTTGTATTGTACAAACATCACCATGGTAACCCAAATAACTTCATTAGATCATTACTGAATTCGTTATTTTGTAATAGGGAAAATTTTATAAATGCAAACTATAAGCCCCATGCAGTTATATCACCTGCCCAATGATTTTCCACTTTTTTCCTAAAATAAATGGACATAAGTAAGTTGGTATATCGTTTTGTCTCTACTAACAAATGTAGAACTCTTTGTCATGGTTTTAAGATTTTTGGAATTGGTATTCCACCAATAAACCATGACCCACTTTAATTTCAGAGATTGCTTGTACTAAAATGGGTAGCCTGCTATTGGTTTTGCTACAGCCATTTTAACTATTCCATGACATATATATTGATTAGAAGAGTAAAAACAACATTGCAAAATAAAATGTGGCTTTTAAAGTCCTTTGCAAAGACATTTTTCATAACCAATTTTCTTATTACCGGATCCTTCAGGCTGTTCTATTGTGTAAGACAAGAACTGTGTGATTAGGTATTAAATTAATAGAAAATATGGAACAAAAGTTTTATGGATTCTTTTCAATCTACAAATTTTTAAATTTTTTTAGATAATTTTTTAAATGATTAAATGAAGACTAATTGTCACTACTGCTTTGAATCCTAAGAGAATCAACACTGTTGTGATCATTATAGCAACTTAGTGAATGGGCTTTAACATTCCCTAACTTTCCAAAACATGGTAATCTTCCCCTATCCCTCATAACTTTTCATATCCAGTACATTTAAAGTACTCCTTCTAATGTTTTTGTGTGTGAGTGCGTATTTACTTTTTACTACTTCAGCCATAAACAATAACTGCATTTTGCTGCAAGCCACTAGGGTTACTGTTCTAAGTTGTTCCTAGCATTATCAAAGCCCACTTAAAGGCCATTTTTATGGGGGAAAAACATCTAATGGACATAAAGGAGGATTTACATTTAATTAAATGTTTATATTTATAAATTTAGGAAAAAAATGCTGATACTTTAAGGTTAAATGCTTTGTTTTGTGTACTTGATGATAAATTGTAAGATTTCAATTGTTTTAAGGTTAGTATAGAAGTTCAGTACTGGTTTGTTCTGAAAGCAGCCTGGTGGTGTTTTCAATATGTTGCTGACTTTGTTACAGATAACATATACAATCAAAATGTATTAGTTTCACTTGAACAACTCTTAGAATATTAAGAAGTCAGTGTATTCAATGGCATTCTGTATTTCAGTATTCCAGAGTGTTTTATTTTTTTTAAAGTCACTCTATTCTTGTGTGAATTTAAATGCTATTCTGCTGTTACTCTCAACATTCTGAATCACGTACAATATAAAGAAAATGTAGTGCTATATTTACTTCTAATTTCATATTCTTGCTCAAAATTACTTACATTCCTGGATGTAATTTATTACAAGAGTTTATGTGTACATGTGAATAGACTATTGTGTTTTTCATAATTAAGAAACGTTACGTGAAAATAAATATTTATCCTAACTAATTTTCAATTCTTACTTTCGCACTGCAAAACTCAGAATAAGTATGCAATTTGGTACAGTATTTTAAATGGCTACCTAACACTTGAGTATGGAGCAGGACTGAGCTATACAACGCAGATGCTTGGGAAGCATTTTCAAGTGGAATCTCATTGAAACATGGAATACAATCGGCAGTGGTTAGCTGCATGCAGTTATTGGTGATGTACATGGTCTGACTCTAACAAATAGTACGTGCACCATCAGGGATGGCACATTACTCACCTGTTCCAGGAAGAGTGGGAATTAGTTTCTGATTTATTGCTCATGAGTTGGTTCTTCTTGCTTTTGGGAGAAACACTATGGAGCAGGCACAGCAGTAAGTTCGGACCTCCATCAATTTAACAGGTAAGTTCATACAATTTTAAATACTGTAGCTTTGAGGAATTTTAAGTGTCTAATATTTGATCAGCTTGGCTGCTACCTCTTGTGGGAGTGCCTGCTATTCTTCCCATATGAGATTTCTGCTTCTGAAAAAATGTGTTGTCCTTGAAGTGCAGTAGTACTCCCAAAACCCAAATGTTTGAAGTATTACCTCCATATTATTAAAATCCTTTAAGCTTCAGTCAAGTTTTGAACATGAAGTGGAAGCCTCCCAGCCAGGGAACTGTAACTTGCATTTCCGACTTCTGCTGTCAAATAATAAATTTTGTGTGAAGTAATAATATAGAGCATAAGCTCATCAATTTCACATGGAAAAAAATTGAAGAAAAATGTTTAACTAGCAGATAAGTGCCTAAAATCTAGCAACATGGCAGAACTTCAGCCACAAATGATTGGTTCATAGTGCTAGCTTTGCACATTAACAAAAGAAGCTGGCTTACCTCTGCGGCTTCAGTTAGGTATTTTTCTATGGTTATGCATTTTTAAGTTGTAGCCCTAGTTGTTGGTTGCCTCTATCACCTTGTTAACTGCCTGCATCATTCTTGGGACTGAGGAAGATCTGCCAGCCAGAAGAAGTTGATTTGATGCTCATTAGAACAATTCTACTGAAAGAATTACATATATGCATATAAACTTCTAAAGGTACTTAGTGCTCCAGTAGCAGTATATAACTAGAAGTTGCTTTCCAAACAAATAATTTTACTTGAAAGTAATTAGCATTGTACTTTGTTTTGCCTCACAGATAAAGTTAAAACAGAACTACATGTTCAGATTCCAGAACAATTTCCCAGTGAGACTCTAGCATCAGTAAGGTAGGTCAGATACAAAGAACAGCATCTTAATGACTTATGCAGACTATTTAACTTTTAGTTTTACTTTACTGTACTAAAAAAAAGTCTAATGCTTTTCTGATCTCAAAAGGTTTACTTGCAGCTCTTTAACTGCAAGTAATAACTCACAGCTAACTTCCCACCCTTCTTTGTCTACCCGTATAAGTACTTCACATTCATACCTGGTATCACTTGTAACATGCAATAGAAACATACAATCACTTGTGGACCTTGAATGTCGAGAAACTGTTAGCTAATCACCTCCCATTCCAGTATATGGTACCATTAAACAAAAACAGAAATTTCACTGTAAGTTTCTCTTGGATGTATCTTTGAATTGATGTATCTTTGTAACATTCTAAGTGCTGATCTTTCAAGCAGAATTTTCAGTGATACAGAATACACAACTTTTCATAACTTAATGACTATTTATTAATTTAAGGAGCACATTTTTTAGAAAAAAAAAAATGCAACCCACTTGTACATTTTATGTGAAATTAAGAAAAAGTGAGTGAGTCTTATCTTTAGCTAAAGCAGAAGTTTAAAGGTAGGCTACAAGGAAAAAAGCAGATTTGCTAAGTCCATGATCACGTGAGAGCTACAGTCCAGTCCTTGCTTCAAGTGACAGCTAAATTGCATTGTAGCATTTTATGTTAGATTGCACGTAATATGGTTTACTCATTGGTAAATAGGATTGTATTTTTTCTTATTTAAATGTCTGTCCAATAGAGAAACAACTGATCTGCTAGAGTACCAGTGCAGTAACAGTCTTTTTGCCTGCTAAACAAATATCACAGTACTGTGTTAGGAAACAAATTCAGCACCACTGGTTTTAGTGTCATTCAAAATCTCCAGTAAAAGCTGGTTACATGCTTACATGTTCCATGCAAGATTCTGCAGCTGTAATCCAAGAGTTCACAGTTAAATGATAACTCAAGGAACTGCAGTAAACAGAGAGTTTCATTCTCCATAGAAATTATTAATATGTCACTAATAGAAATTAATATATCAGTATTACTGATTTTTCTAAAATAATCACTGATCAAACATAAGGTGATTTCAGCGGAATCTGTTCAAAGTTTTATCAGTATTTTAATAGAAATAATCATAATGTTTCCCCCCCAAATAATTATCATGTCAGTTCCTCTTTGATGTTATTTTCTGTATTCATTACACTGATAGAAAATCCGGAGGTTTACTTTTTAAATTTTAATACCAAAGCGCAAGTTTCTGATTGGAGTAAGTACTGTACTTTCTAGAAGTCTGCAACCTACATACATATATTCTGGTGATGTTAATGATCTAATTAAACAATTACAAATGCAATATTTGCTTGGCAACAGAAATCATTAAGATTAGTGCTTCATTGTATACCCAGGTTTTTCAAGAGCTGACTTCCCTATGGCGTCTTAGTTCATAAAAGTTTATACTGGCTCAGTGTACATTAGCTAAGGAGTTTTCTGGAGAAATACCATCACTAACACCCAAAGGAGTGATGCTCCTGCTGTTTTAAGGCAGTGAGAAACACTGCTTTATGAAATGACTCATATGGGTATAAATATGTTTATGTGCTTGTCCGCTGATGCTATGGTCTTTGTCAGTATACCACTGCAGGAAAGAAAATACAGAGACTGTTACCTCTAGTTACATACAAGTCACATATATCAAACACAATAGACATAAAAACAGCCATCCAGTATGAGGCTAATTCACCAGAGTCAAAGACAATCATAGTAGGAAGCTGCAGTGATGTCTGTCCCTGCTTTTTTTGTGGGATATATCAGCTATTCATGCTAGAAGTACAAAATAAATAAGTACATTTCTTGTCCACTTGTAAGCTAGATGCAGCTCCTTGGTTCAGAATGGTGTCCCTTTTCACCACATTGTTATCTCTCCTGAAGGACAGATCATACAGTGGTGTACTTTGCTTCATTCTGTATTTATCCACAGTTCCTCAAGGGCTGGGAGCAAGTAGAAAAGGAGGCACAGCTACCTTTATCTGGGAATTTCCATGCACAGTGTAAGTAAGACTGGGCAAATAACTGCTCTGTCTTACAAGTCCAATAGGGACACCAACAGTTTATCTTGGGTAAAGAACGGGACTTAGCTGAAATTTACTCTTCCTTATATAGAAAAGATACTACTGGGTGAGCTATTTCTAAGACAGGGACTGTTTTGAGAGTATAGAAAAATAAAATGAAAGATTAAGTAAAACAGGAACAGATACCAGAAGAAACTGCTTTACTTTTTGTTCTTGTATATTAGATATACAGAGAGTTAAGATTTCAATGACTGAACATGAAATGGAAATAGGCAAACTTTGGTTTAAGATAGCAATTGATTTCTACCTAACTAGAGGGAGCTATTGCTATTGTCCTCATAATACAAGCCTATCATATTATATTATATTATCCTATATTATAAAACAAAACCATACCATTGCCTGAAAATCCACTTCAGCATCAACAAGAGCTTTGGAAATCTGAGCTGCTTGCTGAAAGTGAACATTATCTGAAAAATGGAAGAAAAAATGGAAAAGGTAAACAAAAATTATTTCTGTGCTACTGTGGGAGAATAAGCAAAACAATGAACACAGACTCCTCAATACTGCTGACTGAAACACAAATTAGTTGCATAAAGCTGTATTATTTTATTGACGTAAATTTAACAGCCTTGCCCCTTCATGCTTTTGTTTTGTCAGTAGTAGAATTGCAAACCTGTCTGTAATACTAAAATGTCTAATTAACCACAACTCACCATCTGCTGTTCCATGGATAAGGAGATACTCAACTTCCTTGAATTTTTCAGCTCTGGCCATTACTGTTGAACTCTGAAATTAAAGAAAAGGAAAAGAAAAAAGGTGCTGTTTGTTAGAAGATTATTTGCTACCAACTGACTTTGATTCCTGTTGACATAGTCTGGGGTTCTTCACATAGAAGTAAAAACCCTTGCCCTCCTCCCCCAAAGTAGCATGTTCGCATATCCAACTGTGCTCACAATCAAACCATTCTGCACTGACCTGCAATTATTACCAAAGGTTATATCTGAAAAGTGACAAGCAAGTCCAGAGGGGAAGAGTTTTGTGACTGAGATACACATTTAATGCTTTGCTAGCATGTTGTTAGCCTGCAGCACACCACTTACCATTGGTTTTCTGTGCTACTGCAAGCAAGTTAAAAGTGTTGCCATGGCAACAGTGCACCCTATGATAGAAAGGAGAAGATATTACAGACTACACACATTGTTTTCCTCACCAACATGTACGCTACAGTCTACCTATAACTAAGCCAGCAGAGTTTGTGTATATATGTGTATATATATATATGTCACCATTCTCAAGTAAATACCTCTCAGAAGTTTTAAACAATGACCTCCTCCAAGTATAATACAGACAAACCTGACAGTAAATAAAACCACAAGACAAAAGAACAAACAAACAAACAAACCAACCCTATAAATAACAACCAATCTGCCAATTTGGGAATTCTAAGATAATACAGCAATGGAAAAAATAATCAGCAATTGAAATTAATCATCAAATTGGAAGCACTAACACAACGTTCATCAGAACATAACTGAGTTCCTAAGGTGGGCAGGTACTAAGGAATGAGAGAATTAAAGACAGCAGATTGCTTTTGGGCACGGAAAGGGAATAGGATAGCGCTTTGCCATGAGAATAGGAAGAAGCAAATGGAGGCTTGATAAGACACCCAAGATTACAGGGCAAAATATATAGAAGGATATTTCATTCAACTAGCAACATTGCTGAGGTTCTCTTCTAAAAATGCCCAAGTCCCTGTAGAAGTATTCTCCATATTAGAGCAACTTTACTAAGAAAATAAGTAAAAGTTAGTTAGGTACAAACAATAAAATGTGTATTTTTCCTCCCCAATGTGTATGATGGCTGCATCTCCTCGCACAGGAATTTACAAGGGTGTACAGACAGAAAATAGAAACTTTTCCATTTCTTGGTAATATAATACATTTTGCTTTTTTTGTTTACTAAATATGCAGTATCTTTAAAGAATTCATAAATATTAAATCCCTTTTGTCTTGCCAAAATACCATACCATGACTTCTCATTTGTGGTAACTCAATCACATTTAAAGACCAAGTACAGTAAGAGGAAACAAACCAAACAGAGAACAGAATACCTCCAACACATGACACTGCATTTGCCATCTTTTGATAATGAGAGGCTGAAGCTCAAAAGAAGCCCCATCTAATGCGTAAAATGCTATGCACATTGGAAGTGTGGCACCATCCATTGAAACACACTTGTATCAGAGTATGGATAGCTAGGTAAGAGTGCTAGAATCTGAGGGAACATTCACCAAAAAGTACCAAGAAGCAGCCAACCAATGTATAAAAAAGAAAATGACACAGGCAATATTCTTTGAATGAAACAATTTACAAAGGCATGGAAGAGAACTTCACAGGTCATCTTTATAAGTTTTCTTCCAGCAAATAAATGCTAGTTTAGTTTAAGGGATAGAAAACCTATGAGTAGAAGCCTTACCTGATCCACAATTTTCAGAATTTGACCTTCCATAAGCAGTTTTAATAAAAGCATGTCATTTCTTTTGTTTGCCAGTCATTAAACAAAATAAAGCTGTAAAATACTTCAGAAAAAAGGCGCACACAAAAGGAAAACATTTCTTTTCTAAGTCATTTTATCACTTGCTGGACCCATATGTAACACGGAGTGCAATAAATGCAATACATTCCCACCACACCCATCCCCTCCTAAACAACAACAAAAAAAAGGTTAAATATGTCACAATAGTGAACAATCTGAAGTTAGACACAGTCACAACTTGAACCACAGCTGAAGCAGCTGAACAAACCCCAGGTGGACTGTATGCAAATGTTATGTAGTTTACTCTTTATTTTTCATAGTTACAAAGTCGTGACAAAGGGTCTGAAAATGGGCTGTGTGCAAATACTGAAAATTAGGCCCTGCTGTGTGTAAATGGCTTTTCTAAAGATCACACAGCAGTCAACATTTTATCAGCACTCAACAAACAAGTTAAGGTTTGGCTGAAACTGAAGGTCTCTCTCCCTTTAAGCATATTCTCAGATAATAGAACAAATGTCAAATCAGTACAAGATGGCATATTTACAAAATTGTACCCTGTTTTGCATAACCTAATGATGCAGCAGTTCTTAAGGACTGAACATTTCAAATCTGCTAGAAAAAGATTGCCAAATCTATGACTGATTCAAACACTTGCCAAAAGCATATCAAATTCAGAGTGAACTGCAAAATAATCTCACAAGTTGAACAGTCTCTTTGGTATGCTTTACATGGTGACTACATCTGACCTGCAAAGCTCCAGCCTGATTTAGCCTCCAGCCCTTTACATCAGGGACATTTCTGACATTAAATGAGATTTCTGCCATTCAGCCTATGACCAGTACTCACATTTTCAGACTTACCTATAGTGGGAGCCTTACCCATGCTCGTGACTGTCTTTGAGAAAGCACCAACTTTTAATACCTCACAATCCTTACATGGCACTGATCACACCTAAATACACTACGGAGAGGATTGTGAAACATCCCTCAGCCTGGTAACTGAACATGTCAGATCTCCTTCAACAATAGATGTGAAATCTAATGTCACAGTAATAATACATAGGGTGCACCTCTCAACACCACTAGATGCAGTTTATTGAGATGATACATTCACAGAGTTAGGAAGACACTTAGCAGCATGCACCTGTTCTCAACAGGAGTGCGCACAATCCCATTTCTTTTAATTTAGGTCATGCAGTACGGAGTTTATGGACCCTTTCACTTTCAAAACAGCTTTCTGTTGGATGCAGTAGAATGGAGAATATATGATGCAGCATGCAAACTTGACAGTATGAAGTTAACATGTTTTAACAGCTTTAGCTAGGAGAGCTTTTCTATATATGTGTTGCTGAACAACAAGTCGGTGCAGGACTTGGTCTTCAGCTGCTGTAAGGGGCCAGGAGCAGATTTGCTAGGCCTGAGACACCAAAGGAAGGGGTTATAAGCCAGAGAAACCTGCTGGGTGGAGTTCAGAAAGGGTCTACAGCAACAACATCCCATGACTCTTTCATTGTAGCCATATGAAAAGCAACTAATCCATCTCTGAGGCTACTTACCCTCTAGGTATAAACGGAAAAGCAAATTCCAAGTAATGCATTATTTGGGGCTTCAGCAATAAATGAAGACTTAAGTCACATTTCCCTGTCTCTATAAGGAGCAATGAAGTGCGACAGTCTGATCTGTGCAATTGCCCCTCCTCCATCTAGCCACCATTCTCTCCAATTAGTCCTCAGAGTAACACATTTGAAACCTTTAGCTCTTTGGTACTGGCAGTTTCAACGTGGCCATTGCCAGCAACGAATACTATGCCAAGAAAATCCGACTCCTGGCTTGAAAGGATTAAACAGTCCTCTGTTGCCATCTGTGCCGTGAAGCTGGTGAATGACTTTGTGCACCCAGAGCGTTAACGTTCGTTCCACACAACGACAGTAACTTCTATTTACACTGCTACCTCACAGACCTCCTACTGTTCCCACTGCCTTTAAGAACTTCATTTGGAAAGAAGCAGGAAGGCTGCTGCAGGCTGATGGTCAGCCCTGATGGGTCCAAGCAGCTCACCTGTTAGAAGAAGTGGACACCGCAGACAATCACCCTGCAGTCACTACTGATTTCCTCAGCTAATACAGCAGCTGACAAACTAGATCTCTGTAGTAGTATGTCAAAACAGACACTTCACTCTGTACTTCAGTGTATATAATCGTATGTTTTACACGCTAGGACTGATTGTGTCTTGCGGGGGGAGGGGGGGGGTTAGAGTTAGGGGGGGGAAGAATCAAACCAATTTACCAAGCTAAACAAAGAGAACGCCCCATTTCTCCTCCTCTAACATATGTTTGGTTCCAGCATCGCTATGGCTAAACTACTCAGTGAAATACCCCAGTAACCAAAGAACCCCTCAGACCATTCACTGTTCCCCAATAGCCTGTGCATTTCCACCATAATCTGAAATTTAACAAAACCTTACAGAAGGTTTGGACAGCTCTGCCGTTGCAGTTTCAAAAAGACCTTTAAACAACAAAAAGCAGCTGGCACACTGAAAAGCAATATTACTCCTCCATCAGAAACTTCTCTGTACAATAAAGACAAAAGCCACAGATATTTTGTTCCCATTATATAGCCTGGAAATTCCCTATTTCTGGACAAACATCGGTTACTTTCAATCAGCATTCAGAAAACGATTGTTCATAGAGATGAGACCAAAATTCCAGCCCTGAGTTGGCTCTCAGTTGATCTACAGTGTATTTGTATGCTCAGAGACAGACTTGCCTACCTGTAAAGGTTTCCAAACACCTTGGTGATTTTGCTTTCCCTGAATAAAGTTTACATCTTCCAAAGTTGGAAATTTCACATGATATCCACGTTTTTAATTTCAGAGAGAACTGGAATAGATTTGTTTTAGTGAAAATATTTTTGAGGGTTTTTTTGCTTTCTCTTTGTTTTTGTTTTGAGACATAGTTTGCCTATGAGCATATTAAAACAAATTTGTTTCTTAGTGACCAAAATAAAGCAGTTTTATAGCTTATTTTACAGTCTGCATAGTAGCCAAATGGAACTGATTGTAAAAGAAAGAAAACCCAAACAAACAACAGAGAGCCCACGCTATAGAGCAAGGAGTAACTGCCTCATTCCAATCCAAAAGACTACAACCTCTAAAAGCAGTATGCAGTAGTTAACACTGGAATGGAGTATAAAACTTGGGGAAACAATAGAACTGTATGCAGAATGGTTTAGAAAAGTAGTAACACACTTAAAAATGAAGATAAATGATTTCTTACATTATAGTTTCTCAGATTATCACTTTCTGTAGGAAGGCCCATGTATCGCTCTGTGTATATTGAGTCTGCAAGTTAAAAACAAAAACAAAAAAAAAATTTCAGTATTCCTGTCTACAAGACATTTCACACACTGATAGACACAATAAGAATGAATACTGGAAATTATAAAGAGATGGAAGATAAAAAACAAGTTTTCTACAGTGAGTCATGTAGGTAACAATTATTATTCGGAGTATTTAATCTTGTGGTTGCCATGGACACCTGAACGTTGAATATTAATAAAGTACTTTATGGCAGTGTTGTCTTATTGTTATTCTTTCAGTAAGGCTAAGAAAATTGCTGAAATAGCTGCAAAAATAATTCAGTAAATGACGGACATTTTAAAAATATATATATTACAATTTTTATCTAAACATTTACTACTTAAAATCTATAGTATGAAATGTTGCAGTAGATTAGGGCTCAGAAGGGCTCTGTCTTATCTGTAGTCAAAATTTAATATCTAATTTGACACAGATTTTTTAATATGATACCCTATTACTTTTGCAGATTTGTTGCTTTATTTTAAACCATACAAATCAATATTAGCTATGTCAACATTTTTTGTCAGTTTTTTGTAGTTGAACAGGCATGCCTCCAAACAAAATAAATGTTAAAATATTGTCACATTGTACCTGCACATGGTGTGCTGTTAACTATACATTATTTTCTGGTAGAAAGTTCCCTGTAAAACCATATTTATAGCCTCATGTGTCACACAACCATATGAACTATAAACCTGAAGCTTGTACAGACTTGGCCGTTTGTTCAGTCTTCACATCAAGCTATGTATAAAATTAAATTTGTTATATCCAAATTTTACATTCAGGAAAGGAATTAAAAACACAAACAGAGAAGATGTAAATTTGGTTGTTATTTTGAGAGAGCTCTTTGCAAAATAAGTTTGATCATAGGTCTCACAGTTCCCTTTGATTAGAGAAGTACCATTTTAAATACACAAAATATATCCAATACTGGTCTCAGTACCTCGGAACACATGTCAGATTTGGAATACGTGCGCAGATATGTTACAGTATTACTACAGATATAAAAATTTTGCATCATTAAAGGTTATAAAGATTATCTGAAATTGTGGATGTGACTTTTAAAAAGAGAAAACAAGGTTTAGGGAACTGGTTTTATTCTGAAATGCAATACCCACAAGTTCATAAAAACAGACCAAATGGCATTTATATGGCACCTAGTAGATAATCAAAGTTCTGCGCTATGAGTCAACACTTTGCAGCATGTGCACTGCAAGACATATGGGAATCCTTGTAACAAGGAAGCCATCACATACCATAATATTGCCAACGTGACACAGGGGCAACCGCTATTCCACACTTGAACACGCCGCTTCCAGAGCCAAGCACCATGGAGGTCACATATCCCCCATAAGACTGAGAAGAAAACATTGCTGTTATTTTAGTCAGAAAGAAAAGGATGGGGCCCATCTGCTAAGTGGTTCAGACATTTATAGGATCAGCATTTTTCATATTAATGAATTCCATTCTGAATTTGGGTCAGATCTCACTCAGCCTGCTCAGTGCAGGAAACAGACATCAAACAGTGCATGGCAGCTGTGGCTCTGATGAATGAGAGCTTGCTGTGGGAAAGGGGTGCAAACGCCGTTGATCTGTGACTCAGCTTAGAATGACAGTGTTTGGTAGCACCGTAGGCAGCAGCGAAAGACAGGAAACAAGACACTGCTGAACCACTGTGTCCCTCTCCATGCTAGGGAAGTAGGTGGAAGCAGTGCTGAGGCCCATAACACTCCTGATGAGTAGTTGCACCAGGGCACGCGAAATTTTACAGCTTCCTCAGAGCAGGCCTGCAGCAGCTCACTTACTTCCTCTCCTACAAAACGTCAAGAGCAAGACTGTGACTGGGGAGTGAAGAAACTTCTGCTGAGTCTGTGGGAGGAACTGCACAGCAATACACTCCTTGCTAGGCACAGAACATTCACTCATAGTCTAGCCTGATACACAGATGAGTAAATATTCGACATGCTTGAGCATTCAGGCAGCAAGATACTTAAACAGTGTTACTGACCTCCCAAATGACTGCCCTCAATATAGTATGAAGAGGTTATTTAGGAAAGTGTGCCCACCCACATTCAAAAAGAAGAGTGATTTTTGGATCTCATTTTTGTCTTGAGAACAGACTATAGGCAGATGGAACAGTGGCTTAGTTCAAAGCTCTTAAATGTTTGCTCCAGTTCAGTACTTAAGTCTTCTCAATGAGGTCAGCAAAGCAGTGTCTGTACTTACTAACTAAACCCACGTATGATTACTTTGCTTAACTCGGCAAAAGAAATGCACTTAGTAAGAGGCTGACAGTCGAAAAGCTTATGAGAAATAAATTCTAATAGCTCATGGGTTTGGTATCCAGGATACATAACCCCCAGGCTAGCCCCAGGACACTGCTCTTCATTCATCCCAAGGCTCATAAGAAGTAAGATGGGAATGCGTTTAGTCCTCTATTTCTGCAGAAAAAATTTTCTTCCCACTTGAGTTCATTATAGAATACTCAACTTCATACAGCACAGAGGAGTTGGAAAGGTGCTAAAGGTACCAGTGTCATTACATTCTTGCTATCAAACAATTATACAACGGTGCTTGTCATCAGCAATAACTCAAAATTTAGTTCAAGATCCTGCATGAATTCCTGCACAATTTATTGAATTAGACACAAGAAACACCCATCCAAACACCAGAAAAAACAATGAAACAGCAGCCTGGGGTGAAGAAATGTTTAAGCAGAACTGAATCAAACAGCTAGCACTAACACTACATATGTATACGATTTGCCTTGAGGATGAGAAGTTATATATATATACACATATATATGTGCTATTAAACACTTCCCTCCTCTGTAACAGATTTTTAATACATACCAAAATCAGAGAAATTTAGCTTGAAATAAAAATCCCAACCAACCAGTATATTTAGGTATTTTCAAGACTGCTAGTGAAAATGCTACAACCCTACTATGCAGCTAATGCAGCCTTACGTTATTTTTTCTTGATAATCTGGAGTCATTCAACTAATATCAAGAGACATTACTGAATATATTTGGACTTCTTTAGTTGTTTTAATCTGGCACACAGTAACTTGGCTGTATCTCTCTAAATAGTTTTTAATCCCTCCAGTACTCTGAACTTCTGTTTCAAAAGCACCTGAACGTATACAGGCAACTGCATGACACACTTCATCAGTTCAAGATATTGGACTACTCTGCTACCTCAAGGGTGCTTCACAGTTGGTACTCAAGTACATCACACCTACAGGAAGCAGTACAACAACTAGCTGTTACAATCAAGTAAGCCAGCCAAACAAATTTGAGTACTTACCCAACCCCAAATAGCTATTCTGTCCTTATCAACAAAGCTCATCTCAGAGAACATTCTAAAAGCAAACAGAATAATTGAATACTTAATGGATTGCAGGTATCTGCCGTGGTACAGATGTGTCTAGTTTTCATCCCATTGGTCTCTTTTTTATTCTATGAATAAGCATGTCCCACCTCATAGCAGTGACTGTTTATGACAGCAGACCCTGAAAGGTCTGCAAAAACTCTTAAATCACATCTACTGACATCTGTATCATTTGCTGGAGCTAAGTCAGATCCCCAAGTTGTTCCCATCCCACCTCTCTGGCACTTTTTCAGTTCTATATGTAATTCTGAGAGAGTTTATTAAATTCAGCGAGATTCTTCAGTGTAAACTAAGTGACAAAGTTGAACTGTAATATAAGAGTACTTCAGTGCATACAAGTAAGTCTCAGTCGCAACAGAAAGTTGCAAAAAAGCTTCAAGAAACACTTTTAACTACAAGTTCGTTGGTAGTGTGCTTTCATTGGTTAAAGTGACACTTATCTATATAAAACCAAAAATGAGAAATTTACTATATCGTTAACTCTTCTTTCTTTTTAGCATAAAATAATGGCTGACCTATAAATGACACTAAAAAATGAATGTAGAATTTAGTCATGCTTTATCCAACAATTTTGAGATAAGCACAGAAAAGAAGGTACATTCACCATTTCACTGTAGCTTACCTGGCTGCTGAAATCTGATCTTCTACTTCATAGGTTCCCAGTCTTCGGTTTATTGCATGCATGATCTCATCCCCCTGGTATCCACTTCCTCTGCCATCAAAGCTGGCCACAATAACCTGCTCCGTGCTGGCAAGGTATGTAGCCCAGTTAATCCGGAAGACGTGATCTACTTTCTGACTACAGGGTCCTCCATACCTAGGTGAAAAATGCCAGAGCATTCAAGTGCTTACTCTCCGCAGTCTCTCATACAGTCTTTGAAACAACTTACACAAGAAGGGCAAACTTCTAAACGAGACAGAATGAACAAGGAAGGCATCACTAAGTGACTCCAAACTGCCACGTAGCTGGATGTTAAGAGCAGTACGCTTTTTTGAAATTTGTTCTATTGCTTTTTACTGAAATAGTTAAGCTTTCATCATTTAAATGGCTTATCAGAAATCTGTATCAAAATCTTCCTTGCTTGTGTTAACATGTCTAGTCATCTGAGTTTCTGTGATGATTCAACTATTTCTGTTTTGTTTACTTATGATTTTTCTGGTTAAGGTCTGTTTACTGAGGACGTGAAAAAGATCTATCCTGCATTTTTAGCGTTTCATCCGCGAATTAAGTGTTACAGTCCAAGCAAGTAACTTTTTTGTAGATTTTTATTTGAAAGAATTTGGAAGCACTTGAATACTATAAAATCACATTAAGTATGTGCAAGGTGCAATTATATTTGTGTTCACCTAAGCACTGCCCAGCAGGAGGCCAACAAAGTAAGAAGTAGACTGGTGGCTCTTATGGCTCTATGACTTACTTTCTTAGTTTGAAAGTAAAGAAATGCTATTAGGAATAATTGATAACTAATTTTGCTTCTACTCACTGTTAATCCTGCCACTGCTGAAAGGATTTTTAATACAAAGATTACTATGAAGCAGAGGTAATCCTGACATTGGCTTAGGTGTCAGTACAAGAATCAAAATGAAATTTGTACAAGCAAAGAGTGCTGATGGCTCGTTAAAATGTTCAGTAGGCAGAAACTGTTACATCTTCATATAATATAATTTGGGACCACTGTATCTAATAATCTTAATCAAAGATTCTAATCAAATCAATTCTAATAATAATCAAGATCTAATTCTAATAATAATCAAGATCTAATTAATCTTAAATCCAAGAGGTCAGCCTTTTCTGAGGAGATTAATGTCTCCAGAAAAAATATAAAATAAAAATAAAATTAAAACAAACAAACAAACAAAACTTTTCAGAAACAGCTTTCATAAAAGATATTTCTCTCCACTGTTTTTGTTAAGATAAGAAAACAGAGCTAAAGTAAACTTTGTATTGACTTGCTTACCAGCCCTTCTTTACTGGGCATGGCTTATCTCACTTTATTCTCTTGTCCCTTAAAATAGACATGTGTCAAGACTGGCATTCAAGCAAAATGCAGAAGGCAGATACAGCAGATAATTTGCAAAACGGGACAGTGCTCCAGACAATCAAATAACACAGATACATGGCTTATTCAAGGTTTCCTTTTGAAATGTAGTTCCACTGGAAAAATTTCTAAAGAACTAAGAGCAGGGAATGTAGCAAGTTAACACTGACATCCTCCTGGCCTTTAAACAAGATACAGAATGTATCTGCTTCACTGTCACTCACAAAATATCCTATTGTTAAGTACTACATCATCCTACGGAGCAGAAATTTATCATGAATTGGGATACAGTCCTTATTTTCATTCTCTATTAAAACTTCTACAAGATGTAATTAGAAAACACATCAGTTCTGTGCTTCCCAGTCTTATTAAGAGGATTTGAAGTACACAGAGGTGATTATTAACACAACATTCCCACATAACTTGGAGACTTACACATCAAGGAGCAGAGGGTACTTCTTTGTTGAGTCCAAATGGGGAGGCAATATCATTTGATACCACAGATCTAAAAGGGAAAAGATTGACTTTGGTCAGTGCTCCAGTAAAATAATTTGACATACATTGCAATTCATATATAAGGGCACATTCAAAGCACTCCATTAAAAAGTAGATTTATCTGAACTGTACTAACATACACAGGTAAAGTTTTCCAGCTAATCAAACAAATATATAGAGCAAAATGAGAAGGAAGTTTTTTGAAACTAGAATATCTAAAATAATACAATCTACGTACTTTCTTTTAACATTATCCTACATTATAAGCTTACCTGTAAAACTAGATAAGTATCTGCAAGAGGAATTCCAAAACAAACTCAAAGATATTTCTATACTCATGTTTCTCTCCCAGTACTAAAAAATAAATTTTAAATACTATCAAGCTACCAAGTAGGCTCTTTACAGAGCAGTTTGTAAAGCATCACCGAAACATACAAAAGTATCTACTATTTCCTCTGGCAACATTGTTCTGATTCCATCCATGTTACTCTTTCTATAGAAGTTGTCAGAGAGTTTGGAGAATATTTTAAGTGCACACAACGTAAGTTCTGCAAACCAACTGGCTTCACCGTTCATTCATTAATTTTAAAAGAATGGATACCAGATAGGAAAATGCTATACACTAAAACAATGAAAAATTCTAAATCTAATTGAATAATTAAAAGTACTTTTTTTTTTTTCTCTCTTCATATTGCATCATCTATATACTCTTGCAGTCATAGAAGTCAATCTCTTTGATACTGATTTGCAAGCAGACTTGGAACTTGAATTAGGACCACAGAAATGAATTTATTTATCCTATTTATGACATTAAAAATAGAATCCCCTTACCCTGAAGTTTTTACCCTGATGAGATGAAGTAGTAAGAACAAAGAAGAATAAAAAAATGAATACACAACTGATAGCATGAAGAACATCTTTAAACCTCCATCTTTCCTGGAAGATTTCATCTTTAGCCCTAGTAAAAATGTGATTAAAATAAAAGACAGAAAACACAAAGATAAAGGCAGTTATTATATAAATAAGGTAACAGTGGAAGGAGGGAGGCATCTAAGAGAATGGTTTATAATGACAGAGAAATCAATACAGCTTGTAAAATATAATTTAAGAATATTTATCAAGAGGAAGTTCGTCACAAATAGAAAAGCAAAGGCTAGAGTAAGAACTGTTTAGGTAAAATGGAAGCATTAGGCTATCTGATGTTCCTCAGTCTAGGAACATTCCAAGGAATTCTCTGCACCCAGATGTGCAAATTCAAATAAACACTATTAGCAAAGCACTATCAGTTCATTTTCTAACATTTCGTTATTCAGTTTATGTAATCTTGAGCATGAACATACTTTTAGTAAATGTGACTATTCAACTGAAGTATCCCCTGCAGGTCAAAGGCAATCTTAAAGTGTATTTTAATTTGCAAGCTTTCCCACTGAGGTTAGCAGGTTTTTCAATCATAGTCATATGTCACCTCCCACCTCCTCTCTCCAACCAAATAAATTTATGCCTTTAAATTAAGACTTGCTTGAAATTAGATTTTAATGTAACATGCTTATGAATGTTGTGCCTGCTCCACCTCTTTTATTTTTTACTTTTTTTTTTTTTTCTTCTGAGTTGGTAGAAGAGCTTTCTACTATTTTTCAGGTAAATTACAAGAAAAAATGGAGCTAAGTTACATCATTATGAGAACTTCAAGACATCGTGCTATGGAAAAAAGGGTATTTTAGATCAGAACGTTCATGTATTTCAGGGGAAAAAAAAGGAAAAAATATGTTATATATATTTATATTTCTTGTTTCTAAGCACCAAATAACTGCAATCATACCCTCTATGCTCATCTTTTCTGCCATGCTTTTTTTAACAGAATACCTTGAGAAACTTGATGAAATGCAAAAGAAAAGTAAAACATTTTTGAACTTACTGTATCCTCCTACAGTAATGGATCCAAGTTTTTTTGAAGGCATTTGAATATCTTTCAATGAATTTTCCAGTTCAGTATTATTTTCCACGTACCTGAGGACTAAATAACAGTTAATAAATGTCAAGGCTCAAACGTTATTTTCAAATCCATTACTCTCTGAATATGAACCACTTTGAAAAGATTGAGAAGATGGTCACCTACTTGGCAGTCCCTGTTTACTGCATTTTTTGTTTTTCCTCTCATAGTCAATGCTTCTGGCATAGTTTTTCTTCAGTCATTTAGAAACCAGAATGCTAGTTTCTATGTTTTCCATCTAACTGCATTTTTACAAAACTCAAGCAATTGTCCAGTAAATAGGACATAGATTACTTACTACTTTCTAGCACAGTGTAAGACAGTATAAAATAAAATATTAATAGCTACAAGCTGAACTACTTACTTTATCCTCATGGTTAACAACTGCAGAGAAATAAAGGGCAAATCTTATTTCAGATAAAACTGACTTTTATATTGTTATTATTATTAATAATTAAATAATAAATAACTAAGCAATGAGAATAAAATAAAAATAAATTTACAATGCATGTTCCTGGCTTAACAGAAATTATAATTTAAGTCAGTTTCATACCTCTATCATCACTGCTTCTGTGCAGAGTAGACAAGGGCAGGCCAGGACCTGTTGACAGAGCACAAAACCTTTAAGTTTGCATGCTTTCTCAAAATACAACTCTGAAAAAGTAATTGAAACTGGATAAATTACAAAGGCTCAGAATTCATCTTC
This sequence comes from Odontophorus gujanensis, assembly GCA_013399175.1. NCBI lineage: Eukaryota > Metazoa > Chordata > Aves > Galliformes > Odontophoridae > Odontophorus > Odontophorus gujanensis. Next base: position 54,164 of record VXAB01012515.1, read on the forward strand.
ATCCAGTCTGCATATACTGTTTTCAGTTAATGGAGTCCAGATTGAAGCTGCAGCATTACATATTCAAATTGTCATGCAGGTAAACTATTTGACTGTGTGCTACTGAGGTACGTGCTTTCCAAGTTAAGTGGAATATGATTCAATTATCCCTTATATCTAGTAGTCAGAGACAAACTGCAGTCCCAGTGCTTAACATATGACTACGTATGCTGGACTCTTTTAACAGTACTACTTATCTTAATTTTATACACACACAGGGCACTTCTCTATACCTAGATGATTGCCTTTGGTTCCTGAAGCCCTTCTACTGGTAGGGCTCCCCATTCACAGAACATCCCCTTAGACAGCACAACTGTGTGCAGTGCTTTAAAGGAACAACCTAAAAAAAAACAAAACAAAACAAAAAAAAGGAACCCTACAGAGCCTTACCATTGATTACCTATCTTCAAACACCTCATGAGCAGAGAAATTTCTCTCTGCTATTTGGACCCAAAGTAAAGCACTACTTCCTCTGTCAAAATTGTGATGAAGGAATTTTCATCTGAAAGTATCACGTTACTGTTCATTCAACTTGCTGTAAAGGAACTGCAGTTCACTACAACTTTTAGCATATTACAAATGGCATCTAATTATATGAGTAGCTGCTGAGGATAATCAGGTTTGCATATAGGACAGGAATGTCTTGCTACCCCTTTCAGGTCCATTAGTGTATAGGACTATAATTTTTTATCCTTGTAATTTTATCAAGGTGCTTTTAAGCTGAGAATGGAGTATGTTTTTCTGCTGCCAATGCATAAATGATACCAACACATAAGACTGTTACGCAGTGCCTATCAAGATCTTGACGGAGTGAACTTCCCCACCCAACTAAACAGTGAGTCATACTTATGTCAACTAATTCTGGATGTACTCACCAAGACAATTTAGCTGATAATACTGTGCATCTTTGCTGAAGGATGCAGAATAATACTGGCATCTTTCTTGATTCAAATCACAGCTAACACATTGAGTAGAATTTGGACTGCTTTCCAAGAGCATTCTGCAAAGTGTATGAGCTTCATTTTAGAGATGAAAGATAATTATTCTTTTAAAAATGATGTGAAGCAAAAGTATATTTTTAAAATAAGACGACTAAATGAAATTAGATGAAATTCAAGAGTAAAGCTCTCAAGGACTTAAATAGCAAAGCAAGCAGATTTAAAATGTTTAATTACAGTTAATACTGGAATAATCGTCATAGCATAGTAAAAGCATGAGAGGTTTTCTTCAAGGGCAACTTGCTTGTTTGTTTCTTTCTGCATCTTTCCTTTATCAACTGAAACTACAGCAAAATACCATGTTTTTTTCATTTTTATTTTTTTTTCCAAAGTTTATATTCCTACCTTGATTTTAATTAAGTATCTTACTACTGGAGCTATTTTAGTCTATGAACATCCTCATCTTGGACTCTAAAATTTTAAGAAAAAGCCATTACATTTTCATTAGCAGATACTGTACTCATACCATGAACAAGTTTCTTACTTGTAAAGATTCCTTCCTCCTGGCACCCCACCATTTTGATTACTAATATAGTACCTAGAAAAGCAAAGCATACTGGTTTTGATAAAGGATTTCCAGAATAATACAATATTTAAAGGATTATCTTACATGCTTAGATCAGATTTTTACCTTCTTGTTCTTTCCCCCAGTTTGTTCAGACACTGCTAGGAGGGAATAGATTAATTATGATACTTACAGAAAATTTTTGGTTACAGCTGCTATGCTGATTACTTCCCATTTTCCTACAGTAATAGGCACTGGAGCCTAGAGAGGAGAAAAGGGCAAGGTAAAAAACAGAATATGAGGTTTCTTGACCACCAGCAAAAATAGGTAAGCAATTATTGTCCTATAACTTACCTCTGAGCCATTTATGTAGTGGATGTGCTTGTAACCTTCTGTGTTGCTGAAGACTTTGTAGTAGGTAGCATTGTCAGGGGCAAAATATGGGACAGATGGCTGAAACTTGAACACGAGAAAGATATCTATTACAGCAAACAATAAAACTTCTAAACAAAAATTTCATTTTTGATATCTCTAAACAGAAGCTTCAATACTTTAAACAATATTTCACTGATATATTTTGCCTACTGACTTAGTAGGCAGAACCTGCAGTCACTTCCCTAGAAGCGAATCCACTCAAAATATCCCCTTGTTCCGAAGGCGGCAGAATTTAAGTGTTAGCCCTCTGGTAATGACAGATATCCTTCCTTATCTCGTTTGAATTCAAAGTCCTATAAATGTTCCTAGTTCCCTATCATTTCATGAAACAATATATGCATCTACCTTTAAAGTCACTGCTTTATTTTGCCGGAGGTTGTAGCTTTGGTTTGGATAGTGTGAACACTGAAAGCATTTTCTTTGAATTCCCTGTTTTAAAACACACACGTGTGAACAAATCTTTGAACTCAGAAAGAAAACAAGCTGCCTTTCTAGAGGAAATTTTACTAGTAAGTAGGTCATTATGAGATGTCTGATGAAGCCTAACTGGAATGCTATGTTCATGAAGGAATATCTATCCAGTTATCAAGTGGGAATGATAGAAACAAATGGGTCCCTTCTACTGCACATATTTTGGATACACTCCACACAGTAGGGAGAAAAAACAGAGGAATAAGCAAGTGAAGCAGAAGTTATTCCTGTTCTACATATCAAAAGAATCTAAAAATTAATTACCCAACAGACACAACATGATCTAATATATCTGTTTTGTAAATGAAAAGTGAAACTGGAAGATTCACTTGTCTCCAGTCATTCAATAAGCAATGACAGAACTTAACCTCCCTCACTCATATGCTCCAGGTAATTGCATCTTCTTTGTTAGTAATATTTCCGCACAAAACATCCAGACATATTTTTCTAGCTTTTCCCTTATCAGTCTTGCTTTTCCAAAGTGTAACTTTTCGTCAACTCAACTGGCAGGCTCTAACTGGGCTTATGACCTTATTGCAGTGCCACCGGCTATGAAGTTCTGAGGATTCTTAGATTATGAACAATTTCATCCCTACATTCAGAAAAAATAAGAAATAAAAAAGGAAAAAAAAAAACACCCTATGAATATGTGCAAAGAGAGTATATATTTTATGCACATATATAATTTTATGTAAGTTCGTACATAAAACATATGAAATGCATATATATGTGAATATACATATATAGAAACATAGAATCATATACATATCTTTCTTTTATATATTTAGAAATATGCCTTATCAGTCAAGCGTCATTTTATCATCCTTAAGTAGGAGACTAAGAGGGTATAAAGATAGCTTTCTTATCCCCTCTTCAGTCATCCCTACTTTCCAGTCCCTTCTCGAATCCAAGAACCATATAGTGAAATCATATTTTCCTTCCAACAGCTTCTGAGATGTGGGTTGTCTCTTTAAAAGAAACAAAAAAACGAACAACCTAGTTTAATGGCACAGACTTGCATTTTGCCCTCTCATTTTGCACAACTGTTTACAAAGTCTGCAGCTTGATCATCACATTGTCTAATTGTGAAGCCTTTGCTGCAGAGAAGCAAAATGTGTCAGCGCTAAGGCCTTCCTTTCCATATCAAATTTGACAGCAGGTGGGTTGATCTCTCATCTTCATACTGCGGATGATTTCATCCCTGCTGTTGCCTCCCTCTTTGCATTTCTTTAAACTTTCATTTTTGACTTCAAAAGTGAATTAGTGACTAAAGCATAATCAGTGTGTGGAAAATGCGGGAGTGGAAAGTGTACTCTGTGTTCTCATAAAAACTCTGAAACTCATTTCTCCCTCCAAGTCTGAACTTTTGCATCTCTGCTTCACTTCCCCCAGATCTTCTGTGTGGTTCATTAGGTGCCTACTCTCTACCATGAACAAAAGTATTGAGAGGCAGCTTGGAAAACATCATCCAAACAGTAGCAATTGGTTTGGCAGAAGTGTATGAAAATTCTATTCTGGTCAGTTATATATACCTTGAGCCCAGTTCTCTCCAATGGATATTTTGGGTGGGGGAAAAATATAAACAAAACTAAGCAATACCTGAAGTGGTTTACTGCTGAAAAAAAAAAAAAAATTAAAAATCAGGGAGAATTTGAAAGACAGTATTTGACTCCCATCCTCTACATCTCTCCTTCAATTCATTTCAAGGGTTAGGACATATTTCTTAACTGTTTAATTCCCTAGATCATTCTGGAGGTGGCAAGAAGACTGGAGAGCAGCCAAACCAGCTTAGCTGACAGCACTCCCAGTACAAAGGGAATTCTGAATCCTGATGCCTGTGCTCTCCTATTTACTGCTACCAAAGCAATAGGTGAAAATTAAAAAGAAATCTGGAATAAGCACTCTGCTTATTGGCAAGCTGAAAGTGATACACATGTCATGGAGGATGTGGGCTTCAGCCCATACTGTCAGCCTAGCCTGGGGAGTTCAAAAAGCAATATCCACAGAGTTCAAAACTGAGAGTGAGGATGTTGCACAACATCACTCGAGATATTTTCCCTAGGTATACAAAATGCAGTAAGTGAATGGATCGGCTTTGCACACAAGAGCATTGTAACTGGTAAGAAGCTCATAAGGAAATTTCTTAATTATCAGTGTCATTTAATACATTGCAGTTTTAGAAATCACTCACTCTGCCAATCCAGCCAGTTGTACTTTCTTCTGTAAGTTGCTTTTCCTAAGAAAGATAAAACAAACAATCCCACAACAATTATGTTTATTTTATATCAGCCTGTTTCTACAAAGATAAATAGTACAGAAATACTCTACTACTACCCAGTCTCATTTATCAACCATTGTGACTCTTCCACTTCAGTTTTCTTACCTGTGGACACATCCAATTTCCAGTTGCATTTTCAAAGTCACAGATGGTGAGGATTGAAAAATTCTGAATTCTTCTGAGCCACTGCAGACAGATCCTTTCATCTGTTACCCACGTTACAACGCTCAAATAATGATCACTGAAACCAGCAGTAGCATTAGATATTTAAAATCCCATTCTGACAATACACTACAGCATTCAGCAAATTCAATGAATGAAACTCAACTGACTATTTTCATTTCAGTGCACTCTTCTAAGAATAACCACTGAAGCAAATCTAATCGTGGCTTTTTGTTTTTGGTTATTATTTTTGCTATTAGTAGATCCATTGGTTATTTCATTCATATAATAAAAAGATGTATAGTTTTAAATACCCACTTTCGGGAAGGCCGCAATTAAATCTTTGTAGTCAGACCACCATCCTCTAGTGTATAGTAGCTATTCCAGACTGTCCCTACATGGTCTTAAATGTACAGTATGCAACTAGAGGAAATTGTTAAGTTTTATGAGTCTTCTGTTTTGGAATTGCTTCCTTTGTTACATGAAGCTGATTGCTGCTAAGCATTTTGAGTGATACACATCTCTTTTCAATTCAGTACTTCTATTAGATAGAACGGAGGGAGAGATCACACCACCAACAAATATTACTGAGTATTTTACTTCCATGTTTAGAATACCAACTATTTGACATGAAGAGGTGAAGTTTAAATAAAATAAAAATATACTTTTCTAGAATATTATTTTTTTTAAACAAAGCACCACATAAAATTTAGTGATTTGTTTACCATTATAATCTGTTGCACTCCTTTTCTTATTTTAGATCTCTCATATCTCCTAGAAGCCTTATGAACTAAAATAAAATAAACCTCCCCTCCAAGGCAAGTACACATTTTTAACTAAAATTTGCACATTTGACTTAGTTCCAAGTTCATGTTCCCTTTTTCCCTAAGTTAGTTAACAAAAACGTGTGGGAGTTTTGTCAGAGCGAATATACTCATAATCTTAAAATGGGGAATAGAGACAAGAGGAAAAAAAAAAAAAAGACTACAATTGCTGCAGATCGATTAAATATATATGCCAATTGGTTACTGGCCCCTTTTGGGTTTATTTCTAGACTGCAGTTCAGAAATCACATTTTAAAAAGGTAGATTCCTACATTTGTATTTGACAGGGAAGTTGGTAGAATGTTGATCATTACTGCTGTCACTGGCTTCAGTGAGAATAGGCCAATGATGTTGTGAAACCCCTCTGCAAGAGCTTGTTTGGAAAAAATGAAACAGTGATTTCCCTTGTTTCTGTAACACAGGAATTAGCCCCACATTTTTTGTTCCTTTAAAGTAAGGTTACAATTATAGATGGTTTAGATCATCCCACCAGAGAGGATGAGCAGAACATGGAAAAAAATAAATAAAAGAAAAAGAACTTATATACCCTAACAAATACATTTATGAAGATATTCAACAGAGATTGAGAATGCACCTTCAGTTTTCATCAACTCATGAAGTGCAAATTAATTTGCAACTAAAACATACATTAAAACACTGGCATTCCTCATTTATTGCTTAGAAAGGATATTCCTGCATTTACTATCCAGAATTCTCTACTCTCAGAACTCCCTATTTTTTATGGAAAATCATTTCAGACAAAAAGTATCCATTTCCTTCATCCTCCTGTGAACCAGTAAGAGCCCCCAGTGCCCATGAAAATAAATATGGCATATGAATGTTACACAGGCTTCATGCTGGTCGTTCTCATACAAAAAAAAAAAAGTGACTGATTTTATCTACCATATTAAAGCAGCAGACCAGGGCCATTCCAGATTTGAGGAGATTCCCTTGATAAATAGAGTTAGAAGTGGTAAAGATCAAAATCCATAAAAAACTTGTATATCTCAGTTAATTCAGATGTTATACTGTTATGAGAACAGATATAAAACACCATCAAAATTCCAATTATATCTTTCAGGTCTTCCAGTACAAAATGCAGTTCCATGCACAAACTAACAGGCCTGTTTTGCTTTTTTCTGAAGTTTGCCAGTATAACCTGTGCATTCATACCCAACATCTTCATAAGTGCAAAACTCTAAAAAATAAAAAATTGCTACAATACTGTTAAAATAGAACAAATGAAAACCAGGATCTGGGATACCAAATTCTGTATACACACATTTTAAATCCATTTAGTTGCTCTTTACGAAATACATTGATATCATGTTGTGCATTTCCAGTGGCATTTTGAGGAATACAATTTTTCATTTACTTTGAGAGGTGCTGTTTATCACCCTATTTCCAAAGAAAACAAACATTTTAATTATAAATCAAAGACAACCATGATACCTTGCCTTAGCAAGAAGTCTGCTTCCAATGAAATTAAATCTTCACTTTCCATTAAGGTTTTTTTTCCTTCTTCCCAGTGAATTGGAACACATACATTTTAATTTGATTATACCAAAACTTGCTCATATTAAAGTTGTACTGTGAAATGACTTCACCATAGTTAGACTCCACTGAGTTTGATGAGCCAAGAACTTGTCACATTCTGAATATAACATACATGGAGTATGCTATCTATATATAATCACTAGGAGGATAATCTCTGAGCAGATTTTCTCTGGTAAATCTTGTTGCTACCAGAGCCGCTTGACTTGGTAAAAGGACAATATACACAGAAAATAGAGTGGTCATATACAAAAGCTCCTCTGCTCTCAGCAAAACAAACAAACATTTCATCAAAATTTCTTACCCTGATTTTATTTCTGCAGGTGGAGAAATTTCAGTAGTGTTAAAATTAGGAAGCATTTGGATATCCACAATGAAGAATTGCACTGTTGGATTTTTAGCTCCTGCCTGAAAATAAAATGTTTCATTGTAAGATCAAAGAGAGAATATTCCTGGGTGAAAAACGATGAAATTATAGATGAAGACATCACCACAGACCGTCAGGTAGAACCAGCTATCTTCAGACACATAAGACACATCTCAAATGCAATTCTTAAGATTGATAAATAAATTACCATTAAAAACGTGTTAGCTATGTATTTCTAGATATGAAAGGCTCCTTTTAGAAACATCCATAGGGCTTGCTTGACCCACAGCAGTATTTGACTCTTATCTTGGCTCAGAGGCCACATAATATCCAGGAATGAATCAAATGCTACTCTAACAGGATTCTTCATGGAAACCAACACGTCGCCTTAACTGACTATATAACAGCTCCTAAAATGTAATCAAAGCTGTGGCTGCTGCATGTACCCCATTGCTTTTAATGTAGTACTGATAGGTACTAACAGCAACGTTAACTGTTCCACACAGGGCTCCTTCTCTACAAATTGAAATTAGCTAGCTAAATCCTCATAGTTAAGTAGCCATATCTCACCCATCTCCAGAAACCAGCAATACCCCAAAGTGGAAGGGTTTGTAATAAAAGGTGCTATTTAAATTGGCAGTTCATTCCACACCTGCTACACTTACATCTCTTCACAGGTGGCACGCTCAGGGCACACTCCCTGAGCTTACTGCAGCGAGCCCAGCTGCTCACTGTGACTACCAGTGACACCCTGTTCCAGAGGCTCCAAGGAGATAGGCAAAGGCAAATCACTGAGATCAGGAGAAGGGTAGGGAGTGACCTAGCACAGCTGCTGCCAAGAAAGCTCATTTCTGCACAAAGAGGACTGGAGGTTGGCTTTTACTCCAAGTAAGCAGCTTTATCAGTTGCAGTCAGCTGGCTCGATCGGCTGTTTGCCCCAGCTAATCAAGAATACAAGCATCTTCCTGAGCTGGCCAGACCAGCATAGGAGCAGATACATACATATATATATATATATATCTGTCCAGCACAAAATATAAAAACCAAAACAGTGAACAAAAAGATGGGCTTAAGTTGGTTTCAGACTATGTATTCTTTCAAGGCAAATGGGGATGACCAGCATTACAGCAGCGAGCTTACTATAGAGACCGGTAACAAGAACCCCATTTGTATTGTGATTCAGACATACAGTGCAATCATTACACTCAAGGTGTAGTTTGTACTTGGACTGTGTCTTAAATCTATTGCTGCATCACTCTGCTAATTGAAAATCTCAGGTAGCGTCAAATAACTTGATTAGCTAAATCTAGGTGAACCTTGGAATAAACATTTAATCCTCCCTATATGGAATGTCTTAAGAATCTGTTTGCAGCATTTCATACCATTTTTCCCAGTGCCAACAGTGCCATGAGCAGTGGGCACACAGTGACACGGAGGGAAGAAGGAGCTGCATGCACTAAAGTTTTCACTGACAGCAAAAATAGAAAGAGCTTCAGGTGTGGACATAGAAACTATGTCAGCTGTTTCTTCTCCTCAATGTAGGAAGCATTCAACAACTACAAATTACTGCATTGTTTGAAGAAGATTCCATTTACACAAGCCCAATACAATGCACAAGTCTAACACAATGTACATATGCCAATATTTTTACTAAAGAGCTCTTTTTATCTCAACATCTACTTGTCACCTCTCAAAAACTTCTGTGATAAAAAAACATCTTTTTTTTTCTTTCCCCTAGAGATAATAAATACTTTAACATTGCCAGATGCTGTTGATTTCAGAAAGAGTAATCACAGCAAGCTGTTGAGGAAAGACAGACAATATTTTCATTATCAGAAACTGATTAAATGAGGCTACTCCCTTAATGAAACTGCAGAACAACTATATTAAAGAACACAGACCTTGGGATATGGGATTCGAATGGTCTTTGGATACTGCAAGGTGTCTTCAGAATAAAAGGAATACTCTATAACAGGAACTTCTGTATCATTAAATGCTGCATATGCCACAAAATTGCCGTTTGGAGACCACCACAGAGCAGAATGGCTGCCAAACATTTCCTCTGAAAGAGATGCAAAACATTTAAGTTATAATTAATAAATTGGCTCTTATATCTGAAGTACTCTTCTTCTTAAAATTTTAATTATTATTACTATTTTTTAATTGAAATTAGTATACCAAAGCACCAACAGCTTACTGGAGTTCTGAAATGAGAAAGATTGGTGCTCATAATCTATTGTATGAAGCTAAAACTATTTTCTGTTCTTAGATACCTACACTAACCTTGTATAAAACCCAGATAAGGATACATGCTTCTGCTAAAAATGCAGGCTTGAATTAATTCTGGATTTTTCAGTATAAGAAATTAGATAAAACAGTTCCAATAAAATAAATCTAAAAAACCCCAAGTTTTTACATTAACATGCAAAGAAAAATGTGCATTATGTACTTACCTTCATAAACCCAATCTGGTATTCCATTGAATATTTTATTTTCTTCTCCATTGTTACTGATTTGCACAGGTGCTGCTGTTGGTGAATCTTTTATATAAATATTATTATTCCAAACATATGCCTGCAAAACATCATTATGATTATGATTACCTTTATAGTAAACCTATTTCCTCTCTGTGCCACATTTAGTGGGCTATTTACGTTTACGCCAGCTGACAAACATTGTCCTTTGCATTTGTCCAAACATCACTGATACTTAAACATGAATTATTAATACAAATCAAGAGTAACATACCAATTTCAGGTGAGATGCAAAGAAAAAAAAAGAAAAAAGAAATTCCAACCCTTAAAACAGCTGTTTTAAATGATGTTATTATTGTGTCAAGAAAACCTTGCCATTACTTTTCCTTTGAGATACAAGTTTATTTTAGGAGTTGTTTTTTCCACTCATTTGTCCATCAAAGTAAACAGAATATTTTGGTAAAACATTGCTAAGAGTTTCAGTGTTGCTAACAGATCTCCAAAGATAGCGCATTTCTGAGTAAAATATCTTTGTTTTTTTTCCTTAGAGACTGAATAGCACAGTTCTATTCCAGAGCTCCTGTCTGAGAAGCAGCAACCTCTTTTTAACATCCCTTTCCTCTGTGTCTGGGCTCGATAATCCCTGTACTACAAGGCATAAGAATACTTGAACACATCATCTTCCTGTAATTGCTCTTTAGGTCAGATCCAACACAGCCCTGCAAACACAGTGACTATCAAAACTGTCATGGATTAGGGAGGAGAAAAGGAAAATAAGGACAATGTGAAAGAGTAGACAAGATGATTTTGATCCTCTAATCCCTGTTACATTCATCCTTAAATAAAATTTCATTGTTCTTATTAAAAGATAAAAACCACAGTGGCGAATGTGTAGACAGTTGAGCTACGATTTGCTGCTGTAAAAATACTAAGTTCCTGTGCAAAATACTGGCACCATACTGCTTTCAGCAAAGGACAAAACACTGAGGAATGTTTGAGTATTTCCAGCAACTGTGGTCAGCCATTTTGGAAACTAGTGTGGATATTTTACCTGCAAGTAGGAAAGCCCTCGAGACCCCTGGGACACAGTTGATGTAAGCTTCACTGTCACGGGTACAGAAATGGCTGCATAAATTTAGATTATCTTTACTAACCAGTTTGTGACCAACAGGTGACCAGGATATATATTGTGTGTCATTAGGAAGTAGTGCATCATCTAAGATGGAGCTGAAAAAAAAGAAACAAGATACAACTAAAGCAAATCAGTAAAATGCCACTTCATTGCAAAATACTATTAAGATTACATCTGCTGCAAAAATATACTAACCTTGTATTGAAATCATAGATGTGATATGAAGCCGTGTATGAATGCCTCCACAACTGCAAGAGAATTAATTGAATACTAGGAAAACAAAAATGCCACTAGGACCTAAATCTCTTACAGCTTGAATTACCACTGAAACTTCTGACATCCTCCTCGTGCTTTCACTTGAGATAGATGTAGCACAATGAACCTAGAAGGGTAGTAATTCTCTGTACAGTTTGAAGGAAAACAGAAAGAACATTCACTCCTTTTGGAGTCATCGCTTTCTTGCTATGACAGAAGCCAAGGACTGATTAAGGACAGAGATGAAGAGGCCAGAGATTCTGCAGATTTTCAGAAATCAAAACTATATGGCAGACTATCACAGCTATGTAACAGTTAATCGTTTTCCTTCTGCCTTACTGGTACTACTGTTCTCTGCCTCCTTTTCCATGGTGTATTATTTAACTTGGCATCCTATTGTTTAGTAGTCCTCTCAAGTCCAAGTCCCAGCACCGTTTCTGTAGCAGTTTCTCTAGATCCAGGTTTCATTTTCTCATTCATATTGTACAGAAATAAAGCTTTTTTTTTTTTCCCCCCTCAGAAACCTTCCTCTTGAAGCCTATATTGCTGCGGGCACTTACTAATAGCACAATGACAATACAGACGTTTAGATGCAGTCACCACAAGGAACACAAGAAGTTTCTTTTAACACATGGTGTTGATATGCTACAATAATGTTATCTTCTATGACAGTTCTTGAAGATTTGTATGAGGATATAAGGATATAAAACAATATCATAGTACTACACAACCAGATGGCTATTATATAAGCAGCATCCACATCTTCATGATTCATTTTGTTACTCTGTTTTCTTGTGATTAAGATTAATAACAACATAACTTTCAATCATACTATATAAAGGTTAAAAGTCTATTTCAGCATTAAAGTAAAATTAAATCTTATGACTAAAGCAAATAAAATAGTATGGAACATTAAATCACAAGTGGAGGGGATGTCTAGGGTACTTGGAAAAGTATAAGACTTTTTGTGACCCCTAATAATGCAGCAAAAAGAATCAATTCTGATCAGTTCAGAAAGACAGAAAGTAAATGGCCTGGTGGCACGCAGCAAAGAAGCTGTAACTGCGGAAAAGTAGTGACTGACTGACTCGTGGTGACAGGACTGCAGCTGGAGCACTGTGATGGGCGTTCTTGGATCACACTGCCAGAATTTGCAGAGGGAGCTCAGTGACACAGTGTTTGAGTATTTGTACACTGAGTCTTTTACAAACAAAACATGCAGAACTCTCCAGGAATAATAAAAAAAAAAAGGAATAAACAACAATGAAATTACTGGCTTCTTAGCGTATGCACTGCAGGACAAGTTATCACCTCCATTAGGCTTTCGTTCTCTCCTCTGGAGGCACACAGAACCAGCCCTTGCTAACTGATATACACACGGGTTGACCTTTGTTACTAGATTCAGCACCAAGCCAAGATGTTACATTTACGCAGGGGGTTTTCCACATGCTTGCTGAGAGCAGCAAACAGGGACACCTGAGCCCACACCTAAGTGTGAGAGGACAGCCTGTAACCACACAGGGCTTTTCATTCATCTCAGTTTTCAGTTCTTGTGTCTTAACACCTCAGGCCTGCTGCTACATTGCTGTTGACGTAACATGCACATACATACATGCATAACATTATATACAAGCATGTGCATACATCAGTTCTCCTTGGATGTCATGCCCGTCTACCCTTCTAGCCTATCTCTTCAGATTAACCCTCCAGCTTCACTCCCCCTGCAGTATCTTTCCGTCCACTAAGATTTTATTTAGCTTTCTTTAGTTAGGTTGGAGGGGACCTTTGAAATCACCTAGTTCCAAACTCCCTGCCATGGGCAGTCATTTCTCTTCTGCCAAGATCCCAGATCCTTGATACTCTTCTAGTTTCCAAGCCTGATGCCTCTAGCCAACCCATGGCTCTCTCTCTCCTCTTCCATCTTCTCCTATCTGTTCAGACTTCAGTGTTACTATACCGATATCCATCTTATACTTCTGAACAGTTCTCTCACACTCCTTCAGCCTCTACAACCTCTACTTGCAAGAGTATCTTCTTTCTCAATTATATCCAAACCCATACTTCCCAGTTTCACTCCCAAAATCCAAACTGCACTTGTACCTTTTCATACTTGTACTGCAGAAGAGCAAACCTCTGGTCGGGGGACAATATAGCTGTCGTTGCATCATATATGCTCTGTCAATAAAAGGCAAAGAGAGCACATTAAGCACTGATTCTAGAGAAATGTTCAGAAGGAAAAGTATTAAATATAAAATCTTTCCCAAAGACTACACATATTACATATAAGTCAACGTACCATCGTTGTATTTAACAGGACTGCTGAGGATGTTCCAGTTTCAGCATCGAAACGAAGAATGTTCCCATTAGGTGTTTTGTGAAGATACTGATTTCCTAAAAGAGCAAGAAAGATGCCACTAAATAGCAAATAAAATACTCATCACTCACTTCTTTTCCCCCAATTTCTTAAATCAGGAAATAAAATTAAAAATTCTGGTCAATATTCTCTTTTCAGCTTTTTTAATTAAAGGATGCTTATAGCACAGTTAACAAAATTGGACTCACAGCTTCAACTTTCTGGTACCTCTTTCTGTTCATACTGAAAAGGAAAAGAACTGCATGCCCCATTCCCTGATAACCTGATGAACAAGATGATGACACAGTTCAGAGTATAATGTGCTTATATGATAAAGCACAGAAGAATGTTCTTCTAACAGTAGGAGAATATAGTTTGCCACAAGCACTAACACATATCTACAGAAAAGAAATCACAACTTTGAGAGCTATGTATCTTCTGTAATAACACCATTTAATTATTTAACATATTTTCAAGTTAGATTAGTCATCTCTGAGTACTGTGTATTTATAGTTTTCTTTATACACATGATATATGTAAAAATAAATTACCTGAAATCCATTGCAAATTATGTGTTTTGTATACATAGTCATTGTTCAAGTAATTCTCTAGAGTATATGTTCTTCGTGAATCAAACTCAGGGATACTTTCTGGAAGAAAGAAGACAGAATAGAGATTCTGATGCTGTTATAACTTGTTTCACCATAGCTTCTTAACCTGACTTATAAAATAAGTGTCTTTTGCTACTGGCAATTGATGTGCTTTAGCTAACCAGCTATGAACTGCTAGCAGGGAAAAGGCACAAAAAATCCAACAGTGATAAAGGAGAAGGATAGTGGTGCTACCTGGTTTTTCACCAAGTATTCAAAGGATCGTAAAGACTGCTATGACATCAGTGTTTTGACTCCAAAATTAAAACCGAGTTCCTGAGCTACTATGAAAAGACTAAGTGAAACTGCACCCAGCTAAACTTATGAGATTGGTCATCAGCTCCAGTGTGACACAGTCAACATCTATGAAAATATTTCTTCTTTACTGGTTGCAGTGCCCAAGCTACTTTTTCCAAGGTATAAAAGGTTTAAACAGTGTATATATACACATATACATACATACATACACATATATACTGAAATCCAGGTATGCAGCCCTACTTTCCCTCTGCCTTTTTTTTTTTAAACAAGCAAACAAACAAGCCAACACTGAAAACTACCCTCATAAAATCTACACAGACAAGGAAGGAATCAGTTTTTATTTCCTTTTTTTCAGTTACCAACAGTGCAAATCAAAAGATCCAGGATATAAACAATTGATAAAAACAAACCAACACAGGTGTTCTGACTGATCAGTTGGGATAATAACCTGCCACCATCAATTTTGAGCTCTCCAGTCTCTTCAGATACTTTTAAACAGACAGCCTCTTTTAATATGCAGAAGAAAAAGTACAAGGGAGTGAGAACAACAAAAAATAAAATAAAAAAAGCCCACCTCACAAGATTGCTGCGGGGTATCTTTCTGCAAGTTGAAAAAGTGTGACATATGGAACATGACAGGAAGACATTTATATTAGCTACTAAGATTTTACTCTTATTTCCAAACAATAAGTATGTTACGTATATACAGCAGACTGGAGAACCATTGCTGCACTAATAGTCAAGAGCCTTTTAGACAAAGATTTTAGTCTAACAAAGGTTTAAACAATTATTTGCTCAGCTAGTTATCTATCTTTTCAGAATAGTTAATCTAAGATTTAACTATTCTGAAAAGCATCACAAGTCTAGATATTTTGCTCATGAAGTTTCCACAAGAATATTAACTTCTCAGGTTAATTATTCCATATTAACTGAATATTTAATTTGACGGATTATGAACAAGTGTGTATTTGATATTCATGCACAGTTGTCTAGTTGGGAATATCACTTCTCTCCTTCCTAATTGAGTAAGTGTCACTTTCAATTAGAGGGGCTTCAGAAAGCAATAAAATTCTCTCTTGGAAAAGGAGGAACAATTTAAGACAGGTGGCTGATGAACAGGTTTAGGGATTTTTCCAAACTGCTGAATGTTTTTCCCCCCTGGTGACATACATATTTTGCTGAGGTCTCATTACTAAAAATCAGGCCACCATTAAGATTTTTTGGCTGTGTGTAAAATTAAAATTTCATTTTCTGTCAACACCTTCCACATAGTAACTGAATATGAAAACATACGCCAAGCTGTACGGGTATAGTCATCAAAGTTTTAGTTGGAATATTTTCTTAGTTTGCAAGATAGCATATACTGGTAGTGCTCTTTCTTATTCACATTATGCCATTGGGCACGTAACATGTTCTGCATTTCACTTATTTGAAGATTACAGGCTACTATATATTCACTTTTTAGCAAAATGGTTTCTTTCAAGTTCCTCAGTGAGACTGTGAAAGCTGAATTTTCACTCATCTCCATCTTTTTTTTTCAATTTTTTCTTTCCAAACAGGGTCTGTTTTTCTAAGTTCCAAATGACTAGCTCTTTCTGTCCACCCTTTTCTCCCCTTGAGCAGCACATGCATATTTACCACTGTCACAGTGATTTACTGGAAGTATGTTCATCATAAAACCTCTGTTACAACAACAAAAAAATTAAGAAAAACATTCTAGTGAGAAGGCTCTTAATCTTTTACGTAAGGAATACTCATACAAAGTTGATAAGCAGTATTGTTTCAAATTCAGTGTTCTTTATTCTTTTTTTTTTAAAACATATCACTTCTTCTCAAAAGAAAGATTGAGTATGTTTCTGTAGGTGTAAGATGTAAAGGAAATAAAAAAATTAACTATTGCGTGAAGTTTGTGTTATGATAAATCATCACACTGAAAATTAAAGCTGGTAAAAATTACTTCTGATAAACTTATTGCTTAAATTTCTATATTCACTGCAAAAGAGCAAGAAAGGATGTAATCAGCTCAAAAGCGAAGGAATCCTGTAAAACTTTACTACATATTGAGAAGAGAAGCCTGATACATGACAGGCAAGAGAAAGCCAGCAGGTAAAAGCAGTGACACCACCCCAGGGCAGTTCACCCACCCAGTTGTCACTGAGGCTGCGGAGACTTCCACAGAGACAGGCAATCATTAACTTTATAGTTAATAACTCTGGTAGGCTTCTCCAAGTTGCCTCATCTCATGTAAACTAAGGAAATAAAAGTGTTCTAGACATAGCAACTGTTGATAAATTTGTTTCTATGCACTACTCAACATTAGAATTAAGATAGATAGTTCAGTTAAATGACAGCTAGAGAAGCCAAGGACACATAGCAGGAAAAACATTTCCATTCCCTTTGTCTTCATTAAGTAGAATAGCCACACACATCACTGAGACTAAGTAAATTCTGTAATGCAGTGCAAGACGTACAAACAAATGGAGAAAGGCAGTTATAGCAGTCAGATTCAAACAAAGACTTTTTGGTCAGACAAGTAAACAGTATACTGCAATGACCAAATTAACCTACTGTATCTCTCTGACAACTTTGGAGATAATTTCACTCATGATTTTCACTAAAGAAACTTGAAGCAGAGATACTAGAATTAATAACCATTCATGGATCATATATTGGCCCTTTAAAACATGTAAGATTCTCATCTAAACCTTAATTTTTTAACCTAGACTCAGAGATTCTACTTCAAATATCCAATTCTAATCCATAGATTAAAATTCACTCGCATAGTTTCTAAACAACCTTAAACCCTAAGGCCTTCCAAAAATTGTGACAATAAAAGATTTTATTATAATAAAAAATATTTCCCATTCCCAAGAAAACTGGGAAAAATTATAGCTGCCAGATTCATTCATCTTATGGCATAGGTCTTCAGATATGAGTGCTGCATATCAGCCAGACACCTTCATATCTTTAAGCATCCTTTTCAGTTGCAAGCAAGGTGTTGACGTAGGCAAGAGATACTCCTCCACACCATGCAGTCACAAATCTGCTTAGCACAGGACAGATCACAGATAGGATAAACAGGGTAAGCGATGATACATAACCATTCCTAAAAGAACAATAAGAGCTATTTGGAGGTTTTCATTTCATCTTCTTTTTGGTTATATATTAACAAAACTGCCAGGAAGATCTGCAACCTCATCGCTTTTGAGTCCTTGAAACAAGAAGCTGTCTCAGCACTCCCAGTGTTCATCTTGAAATCCAGGATGACAAGAACTCATTGGACTTTTGGACCCAATAACCATTATCTCTATTTGAGTTAGCTTTTTCCCAGCCACTAGTAATACCTATCTCATCAGTCAGGTGTCTCACTGATGTCACTCACCAAGTCCTCTCAGCCACATCAAGGTTACTGACCTTCCCAGAACCTGCTATACTTTTTCAACCAAAGGAATGGGCACATTCCTTTTAACAGAACGAAGGTGAAAAGCACATTATTGCCTAACAATTACATTACACCTCATTTTGTCAATATTTCACCCTCGGGAAGTTAAATCTCTGGTGCAGGAAACTGTTTCGAGACCAGACTGTTGTACAGCTCTGCGCACCAGGAGATTGCTTGAGACTTGCTCCTTAGGGCAGCAGTATGCTAAATATGATGCTGCCTCCTTTCTACTCTCAGCACTGGCTACTGCTAGAGAAGAGGAAATGCTGTACAGCCGCTGGATGTTTTGAGCTACCTTTTGTACTGAAAGATATAGAAGGAAAAAATATGGAAGAAGCAAAAGTAAATGGAGAAATGATTTGTGAGCAGACAAAACGTGTTTCTAAATACATACCCATGCCTGAAAAAGTAACCAGTTGCTATTACAATTACCTCTTAAAAAACACCTGAAGGCGTAACAATGCCTTCATCACGTGACTTCAAATTTGACTTCTGGGTCTCTTTTGGGATTCAACTCTTTGAGGCAATGTTGTTAAAACATAACGTCTGCTTCAAAAAAATTCTTCCCATTGATTTTAAGAAGTAATTACACAAAATACTCCGTTAATACTTGCTTGCAACACCACAGTAGGCTTTAAATATTGCAGATGAGGAGACATGTTGTAAGTGGTCTGTTTTAACAAGACAAAAGAAGCAGCAACAGAATGCCTAGAATGTGACAGACAGCATCAAGATGTTCCCCTTCGTCTTCCTTATCTATGTGTGCAAAGCCTTCTTGATTGTCCCTGCATTCCACAACAATCTTTGGGATAAAAGAGGTGCTGGAAGAAGTAAACGACCCCTCAATGACTAACGATGGTCCTAAAGGACTAACAATGGACTGTGAACCATCAAGGTGCTAGAAGGCTAGGTGATATTGAAGATCACCAAATTGGAGGTGTATTGGGGAATTGGGGAATATAACGTGAAAACATAACCCGTTCATGAACGAAAGATGGAACATTCTTGGAGAGTTACCTCGATGCTACCCCTGCGCTGCCAATAAAGAATACCTTGCTTAACGGTAACAAAACTTTGCTGTTAAGTTTCTACTCAACAGTTTATTTAAATCACTATTTAACTGTGTCAGTCCACGATGTCAGAGAGAGATGCTGATGGTATGACTGTAGAGGTTGAACTTTCCCACCAATATTCAATTACATTTTGTTGCTGTGCGACAGATGGCAGCAGAAGGGCAGTTTGACAGAATGGTGTCTGACATGGAAGTGCATATGAAGCAAAGGTGTTTATGGAGACCAAACAGTGGATGCAAGCACAGTGAGGAGGTCGGTGGTGTGTTTCAGTAGTAGCAATCAATGTGAAATACAAGCCATATTCTAGAAGGCCATGCACATCTGCCTCACTATGAAATGAAGAGCTTTTGTTCGTTGTTGGCAAAAATGCATAACTTAGTGATAAGTGTGATAAAAAACAGTTTTTTGTCGCTGAGAATTTGCTGTATCAGTGAGCACTACTGTTCTCTTATCTGTTGTGGTTTCCATGAAAATAAATAGGAGGCATTAGTTCTGGAATGATCTATGTAAAATGGCAAGTAGTACATAAGCACAGAGCATGGAATTCTGCACTATCACTGTTCTGAATGAAGACACACTGAAGGGATGCAGCAAGAACTAGGAAACACTGTTGCAAATTTAAGTATAAAGTATTTGCTGAAGGGAGGCAAGAGAAGACACAGAAATAATGTTTCCTTCCTAAGGCCTATCATCTAGCCAACAAGCCTGAATTTCTCTGTGGTGACAAAATTCCACGTCCTTTCACAGCGCTCAAACCCACTTATCTAACTAATTTTGTGTTGCATGACTACTAAGCTCATGAAATTGAAGTACATCGAAGAGCACGGCAGGGAGAAGGCCAACGGTAAGAAACTCAAACTCAATATATCGATGTATGTCAATAATGATTTTCACTCTCTGCACAATGCTTGAACCATTGGGGTGAAATAAACACTTGGCAGCAATTACAGCTGCTTTTATCAGAGCTGACTTTGGTTTCACTTAGTCAGTTACACGAGTTGCTGGATGTCCTCCCAGTTTTGCCTCCTTTCATTCTGAGCTCAGTCCGTTCCCTGTACTGACCCAGCAGACATCCTCAGCTAGGGGTGCATGACCTTAGTTTGTGCATAAGGGCAATGCAATCAAACTGCCAGTAACTAAGTGCTCTCACCTGTAAAGAGCTAATTATAAGCACACCACCTGTATACTCTCAGGTAACAGAAAGCATTGGCTTAACACCCTTCAGAAATTCAAAGTTCTTGGACTTGCTTTACTTATGGTTATTATTGAGATGTATTCAGACCCCCTCAATTAAGGAAGTCAGAACTTCAAGTTTGCAAAGCAGGATCTCTCCCTCTCTGTACCTGTTTTATCCTTATTAACCAACTGTTCTAGATAATTTATCATCCATTAATCTGAGCCACGTGTAAGAAGACATGCATTCACATCGTTTTTTTGCAATAGCAAAGCAACACAAGCCAGGACTGGTGACGCTTTGTACTTCACACAACAGAGGTGATCTTTCAATTTTGTTTTTCATTTCTTTTACTATAAAAATCAATGACCAATTCTTAATTGCTGCCACTTCTCTTGCAAAAGGACTCATGCTACAGTCTAAGAAAGAAGATGACCCATCTGATTTTCAGTAAGATATATCATTGCCTGTAGAGAAGCATGAAGGTAGAATAGCAGGATTGAGTCCTGTGTACTGAATTCTCAGACTAGGCGTGGTGTTAGGATGCATGTATGTAACTGATAAGATATTAAGACTTTCTCCTGCGATTCCCAACTTCTTAAATTTGAAGTCACCTCAGGAATACGCTTCTTTTAGATAAGTGGCAACAAGAACAGAATGAAGAGTCGGTATCTACTGATGCAAGCCTTAGCACACAAGAAATTCAGACACCTAGACTTCAGATACTTGGATTATGAAAAACTATTTTTATGTTGTGATATTGTTAATTACAGAGATAAACTGTAAAATATTTTAATATAAATTATACCGTGTGAACAGTACAGTGATGCAAATATTGCCTCTTTGATTGACTTAAACGCTAGTACTTCCTATGCAGGTAAACGACTGCTATGTTAGTTTCTGAATACAGAGGAAATAAATAAATAAATAAAGTCAGCAACTGAATCTTCTCTTTTGGGCAACCATTTTATAAACGCAAGGCCGCCAAAGGTCTGAAAATACGTTGTTTTCTTAGAGTTTACAGCTCTGAACTGCACAGTTCCTGGCTGCACAGCTGTTAATCATAAAAACATAATGAGAGGGATTAACCTGCAGCTCTGCCCTACCAGCTGGAAGCAATGCAGTGCAGAATGAGGATTTAATGCTGTTTTAAATTAACGATTCAGAGCTACAATATCAACCTGGAAGGTACAAACTGATCAGAGTCCAAAACCGCATTCCAAATCCTATCCTACTTTTCTGACCTCTGTAACAGCACGGTGTGTATACTCACACTCAACAAACATTAATAAACCAGAAGTTGTGCAAAAAAAGCAAAATATAATACAATCTTATCTCTTCCATATACACCCTAGAAGTCCCGCAGTTGGCGTTTTACTGCCAGTAAATTTTTCAGGAAAATAAATAAATAAAAGAGCTGAAGTCGACGACACTTGCTAAATCTACTAACTATACTTGCTAAATTTACACAGAAATTACGTGACTCAAACTTCCCCCAGCAGAGTCCTTCCTTGACGAGGCACTTCCCAGTTTCAGGGGACCCTGGAGGAGCAGCTCTAAAGTACGCTAAAGCACAAACTTCACAGAAAACTTTTCCCCACAGAGGGGTGCGCTTCGCTGCTGCGGACCCCTCAACCCCGACCGAGCCCCGGCGGCTGCGGCAGTACCATCCCCGCCGCCCTCCCCGGCCCCGCGGGGGACTTACCGCCGGTGAGCAGAGCCAGCGGCACGGCGATCACCGTGACCACAACGGCGACCGCCACGAGTCCCAGCAACCACTTGAGGAGGGTCTGTAAAGAAAAGTCCCGTCAGGATGATAACGACGTCCATCACCCCAGCCGAGCAGCCCAGACCCTTGCCTCTCCCTCACCCACCTTCATGCCGCAGCGGGCGGGGCCGGGTGGTTGCTCTGAGTGCTGGGAGCGAGGCTCGCTAACGGCCGGTCTCGAGGCGCTGCTGCCCACGGGCACGCGGATGGGGCGGCGCGGGGCGCTTTGCAGCGGGGCCCGGGGAAGGCTACCGCCCGCAGCAAGAGAGCACCGGCACAGCTCCGCGCGGCAGCTGTGCAAGGTCTCGTTGTTCCAGCCGGCGCTGCAGCTCCGCGCGCCGAGCTGCAATTTCTCTTTCGATTGCGAGCGTGGGGACAAAGCTGTACGTTAGAGAGAAAGGACCCTTGACACAAAAAGTATTTTTGTAGGAAATCAGATAACGCCCACACAGAGGCTCCTAAAGTGAAATGCTTTCAAACGCCAATGGCATGGTTTAATGACAGTAACGTTTCGAGTTTCTGCTCTTTAAACTTCTGACAATCGAGTTCTGAAAATACCGATAAAATTGCAGCAAGGAAGGGTTTACTAACTTCTTTGGCACTGTTGGCGTAAAAGAGAGGTTGTAGTGTAAGGATGCAATTTGCAAGCTGAAATCAAGGACAGAAAACAGAAGTATGGGGTAGGATGAAAGCTTGAAGTTTGACTCTGAATAAAACCCTGGTTTATCACATCAGACAATTCTGCATAGGTTGCTCTGAAAGTAATGCCTCCTATTTAATTCAATGGAAATCACAGCAGCTATAACAAGAATAATAACAGCATTCGATAGAGCAAGTTCTCAGCTACAAAGCTCTATGGGTGCCATTTTTTCCACATGGAGGAATACAGTTCAACACTGTTGCTTCATATGCATTTCCATGTCAGATGCCATTTTGTCAGACTGTCCTTCTACTGCCATCTGACACATGGCAACAACATGAATATCATTAGGAAGGTTCACTCTCTACTACCATACCATCAGCATTCACCTCTGTTTTCACGGTCCAAACTAATAAAAACGGGAAGCATTACTTTCGGAGCAGACCACGTTTTTCTAAGGGGAATTTTGAGTCTGTGTTGGAGTAGTAGAACTCACTGCAGGAAAGGACTGGAAAAGTCTGTGGATTAAGAGTATAAAGCATTTGTTTGTTCAAAAATGAGCATCACCAAGTAGTCAGAAAGATGGGAGATTTTCTGAAAACGTGAGAATTTTAGCCCACAAAAATTCTTAATGAGTAGTGAGGTTTGTGGTTTTATTTCAGTTCACCTTAGCTTTTCCCCCTTCTATTTGCAAGCACTAGCTTGTATCAGAGAGAGATGCAAGTATTTTACTGCTTCAAAAGTATAACAGAAAAGTATGTGATCCACTGAAGTAAGAGGAAGAGACATGAATCTGAAGAAGATAAAAAATATTCTTAGTTTTTCCTGCAAAATAGTTGGCGGAGTAAAGCTGTACATTGAGCACAGCAGTTAGAATTTTGCTCTATTTCTTAAATAATCTGTATCTGGAACTGAACTAACAACTTGTTGTGTTAGAGATTTACAGACATTAACAGCTAATATGCATGGAAAGTAATAGGCATTATCTGGCTGTAAATTTGCACTATGCTGACTTTTATATACTGCTTTCCTTGATGGCAGTGGTTACCACTAGCTATGAAATTAGCTGGTGCTAGCTATATCAGTTTGCTTTAGGAATATTATTAGCATGATATGTCAATGGTTCCATGCAGTTCAGCTTAAGTTTACAATGTTGTATCTAACATGCTGCAAATTCACAGTTTGCTTAACACTATTTTCTGTATATGAAGAAGTCCACAGTGGACTGTTACTAAGCACAGTTACAGTTTTTCATTTTAAATTTCAAACTAGTACCACATGTATGTTGTGAGATGTATGTCCAGAGTTTCATAAGTCTTACAGGCCCATCTGAATACTCAATACCTGCCTGGTGTACTGTGCTACAGTACTGACTCATCTTACTCAAAATAAAGAAAAAAACCCACAAAAACAAACAAAAAACCCTGAGGTGAATTTTCGTTTTCACAGTGAACGGGAGTCAAAATATATATAATTCAGCCAAAGTGTTCTTTGTTTCTTTATATTAAAAACGTATACACACTGTAGTGTAGTGCAGTCAAAAAATAATCTCAAACTTGTGACAGAATGCATCTGAATGCTACCAAGCTTTTTGTTGGCAAAGCTGCAGTTTAACAATGTATTGAGAGGTTATCTGCAAGCTTTTAGTGTTTTTCAGCGGTTATTTTAAGGAAGGCCTACACTGAAAAACATACGCCTAGCTTCTGCTCTTTTCAGTTGGCACACAAGTTTAAAGAATTGGAAATCTGGATTTATGTATCTAGACCAATGTCTAATAATCGACAGTGTCAGTCATGCCAGAGAAGTTTATAGGACCAAATTTTGTACTACGAACCACATGAATTATCCATTATGATTAAAAATAGAAGAATATGCTTTACATTTAGTTGCAATAATAATAAGCAGTGATTCTTGACACCTTATAAGAATCTCAAATTCCTCTTGTCTGATCAAAGTACCAGCTGTCCCTGGTATGTAATGTTGGTTCCAGATGGTCTTTTGTGGAAGCCTGAGACCCAAAAAGTGGCTCCAGCCAAGTATTGAGGTTCTTCTGAAATCAGAGACGTGTTAATATGATGCCAAGAGATCAATGAAATGAATATCCAGGAGTGGCTGCTACACAATAAAATCTGAGAAACCATAGCTGTTCAGCTTGCTGTGTGCTGAATTCAAATGTATTCGTAAAGAATGCAGTTAAGCAAGATGTATGATTAAGAAGAGCTACTTACTAGAAGGAAGCAAAATACAGCTTTCATTGTGAAGGATAGCTTTCCTAAACACTTGGTTGATATGCCAGATGGGATGTCTCCTTCAGATTTCCAGCCTCTGTAAACCCTAAGACTTTGTTCTAACTCTATTTATTATTCTAGTCTTCTCTCTAGAGATCTGCAGAACTTCAATGGGAAAATTGGAAAAAATCCATTCTGTTTTGCAGAACAAAAAAATATTGTTTCAGACTAAAACGCATAAAGTCTCTTTCACAAATACAGTAATGTATTCCAGGTGTCTCACTGTGCAGCTACAGGACACGAAGTGCTGGAAAAAGTTTTGTACTAATTTCATGGCTCACTTCAGATGTACTGTGATGAAGAGAAAGTATAAGTGCTGCTTACGCAAAAGAACTTTACTTGAGTAAATTGTGCCTTTTGATAGCAAATGTATATATTTTCTTTTCCAGACATCTATTTTTATTTCTTTACATTTTGAATCTGAAATGTCATGAAGAGAGTTTGGTAATTCCTTGTTATAATGGTTCTGTTTGAGAGGATTTTGAAGAGAGAGGTAACTGTAAATCAGAAAAGCAAATGAGAAAAAAATCCAAGAAACATCTTTTCTGTGGTTACATCACTCGGGCAGCCATTTCAATGTGGCTATTAGCACCTGTCACTCAGTTCTTTCGAATTTATATATATATATAGATATAAAATAAAAAATGAATTTCCTGGCAAATGAAGATTCTTGCCACATGTCCACAGAGCATAGCTAAATGACTAGTGTATCTCAATTTTATTTTTATTTCTATTATATTCAGAGGAAAAAAGATTTAAAAAATAAAATCAAAATATGATATTGAATTCCAGTTTGTTCTCTTATTTTTCTTGAACGCGCTTTTATTTCCAGATACTCAGCAAATATGAAATAGGAAGTTCCTAATTCCTAACGAAATAGGAAGGATGCTGTATATTTCATATCTAAAATGCAGTTAATGAAGAAGGAGATATTGGGAACACTTTTTAATATAAGGCCCCTTGGAAGTTCTGGGCAGCACATGTGCAGACCAAGGACCCCAAATACACACACAAATGATTAAAATCTGCAACTTCAGAATCCACACTTACACAGCTGAGTGAAAAGAATAGAGTACCAAAACATCACTGGTACTGCTTTCATACAACTTCAAGAAGGTAGAAGGTTCAGCTTTATAGTGGAGTGTAGAAGTTAGTATGAAGTGAGTAAAAACAAAAAAGTAATTTTTTTTTTTGTATCAAAGGCTACATTTATGATATATTTACAATATATTTCATGTGGAACTCGTAGCCTAACTCTTTTAGTAGACTTAAAACTTATATAAGGTAGAGGGAAGCACCACAATGGCTTCATCTTTTATAGCTTACCAATGAAGACCCCTCACATGCATCAGTTCATGTATGCAGTTTTGGTCCTTGAATGAAGAGGATGAAAAGGAAGACTAATGTTATTGAGAGCAGATGAGGATGTAGCCCTGTAGGTAATTCTGAAACATCTCCTGAGCAAGATCCCCTTTGGCTGCTATACTTCCCTTCCTTTATTTGCAAACAGCAAACTGAAGCCCTCTCATACAAGCAGTAGCAACACAGAGAATGCAACCAAAATAGCGACAGTTATTATTTCATTGCCTGAATACTTCAAAGAACATCTATTATTTCTTCAGAGAACATCTACTATTTAAAAGGAATTTCAGGGTCACTCTAAAATTGCTGTATTTCTATACAAATGAAACATGGATAGCATGCAATGCCCAGAATAAACTCTCCCTTACTATAGAGGACAAAATTAATACAAAAATATAAATAGAAGTTCTCTGCAGGCTTGACTGCTGCAGCTATTCTGCCCCCTCTGAGTCTGAAGACATGGATAGCTGTTGTTTAGTACAGACTCTTTGAGGAAGTGACTGCTACTTGTATAGGCTTATACATTTCACTTGAGTACATCTAGCATCTACAAGAAATATTCAGCACATACCTCATTCCCAAATGGACTTGTTCTATGACTTCAGGAGAAGTGTGAGTCCTAGTCCTGTTGCTAAGCTTGTGTTTGGAACTGCTGGAATGTGCTCAACTTCATCTGGCTTCTGATTCATGCTCTAGATTGGGACTTAGAAAATTAGAGTGTAAATATTTCCGCAGTATTACATAGCTGACAAAGCCTTATGAATAAGGAGATGTTCAAATACACCGGTGACAGACACCACAAACAAGCGTGCTTGTAACTTTGGAACCTTGTCCTTCAGAGCACTAAATGTCTTGGGCAGAACAGAGTAGAACACTTTAAAGACATATGCTCAGTTTATAGAAATAGAAGATTTAAATTTTTGTACCATTTCAGTCTAGACCATATGGATCCAACTGTGTATAACTGAATCTCTAATACAGCAAGATTCTACTTAGTTTTAGCTATTTTAGGTTGGATTAATGTTGCTGTCAAAAATCTGTTTAAGAACCAATTTGGGTATGATCATTTCTGATCGAAATTACAGAATATTTTCTCATGTAACATATTTGGAGGACAATCTATCCAGGAATGGACCACTCATGAAAGCTGTAGATGTCTTTAAAAAAGAAGGGAGACACAAATTCCTTGCAAAATCATAGGCTCCAGTTCTGATTCAACACCTGTCCTGTGTCACATCAAGTTCGGCTAGATACTTGCTAAGCCCCTTGGTTTTTTCTTAAACCACTTCCCCCATTAGGACATTTTAGTAAGTATACCTGGCTTACTGCTATTACGGCAAAGGAAGAAAAGGGGGCTGAAGACTCATAAGAAGAGATGCATAATGCACCTAAGGCTATTTGACTTATTTGAGAGTTGTAGTTACAGCTATACATACAAAACATATCCTAGCCAACTGAGAAGAAACGCTAGAAACATTGAGATCTGCAGGCAAAGTGCTCTGTGAACATAACGAAGAAGGCGTAAGTTACTAAAATCACAGTTGTTCTTACAAGTTACAGTATAATGGAGTTAACTGCAAGAGATGATGGACACATTGCTTTTCCAAGGAAGAAGGAGGAAAACAATATAACATAGATTATTAGAATGATCTCAGGGCCATTTGAATTGGCTTTGCTCAGCAGCTTCATAAACCTTGAAGACATTAGGTGGTAGAGTTTCCACTATTAATGAAGTAAATTTCAGCTAATACTTTTCAAATCTGTCCTCCTGCTTTTCTGAGAAACAGCAGTTTATACTAGTGAATACTGTTCAATATTGCTTCCATCTCCAGCTTCACCTTAGATTATTCTTTTTCAACTAATTATAATTCAAAGTTCATACAGCTCTTTTCATAAAATCATAATAGAGAATAACTGACAAAATGCCGATTTTGTTTTATCGTTCCGAACAAGCCAATTCCAAGATCTTAGTGATAATAACATTAGAATAAAATAAAATGAAGTGGAAACAGACAAAAGAGATACACAGATGAAAAGTCAACAGAAAAGAAGCTTGAAAATTTTTATTTAAGGCTATTATTTAATATCCTTAAAGCTTAGCCTTTTTATAACAAAGGTTTCAACAGGAATATTCACTTTTCAGACATTTTCAGCTGCCAGCCCCTAGACAATAACTGGTGATCGAATCATTTGTGTGCATAAGTCAATTTTTAGAAAAATAATTTCATAATATAAATGGAGTTATTTCAGTCCAAATAAGTGGAAAATATAAAGAACTGGAACTTTCATAATCTTAAAGCTATTTTGATAACCATCCATTAGACGATAGATATTCCATACATATTTCTTTGGCAACATTAAATGACACTACAATTATTTCCTGGCATGCAAGGTGACATAGCTTTGTTACACCCAATGTAAATGACAATATAGATTTCAGAATCTCTTCATAGCTGGCAATTGAGACAGTGAAGATCTTCATTTATTCC
The DNA here is from genome assembly GCA_013399175.1 of Odontophorus gujanensis. NCBI lineage: Eukaryota > Metazoa > Chordata > Aves > Galliformes > Odontophoridae > Odontophorus > Odontophorus gujanensis. Next base: position 83,158 of record VXAB01012515.1, read on the forward strand.
ATTCTTATCCTGCATTCTTACTGGTATTCTCCTGAAAGGTCTCTGAGAAAATTAAAATAAAAAATAAAATAAAATAAAATAAAAAGCGTCAATTAGGTCATAATATAAATCTCACAAAATTTGTCACATATGTGTGGAATACATTTTTTTCTTGTTAAGAATTAGCAGATATTAGTTCCACAAACAACTTAATGCTTCTCTCTAATGAAAGACTGAAAACTATTCCTAATGGAAAAGGTTTTTAATAGTTTCAAATAGATGACTTTCTTAAATTATTTCAATCCTTAACCACAAACAAACACAAAAATTTGAAATTGTTATTCAAAACTATATTTAAAATAGAAATTCAAAATTTTTGCTGTTTCATATTTCCATGATTAACTAGGTCCTTTATGAATCAAATGGTGAAGTTAGTTAACTTTTGCAACGGACACCCAACATTTTTGAACATCTGGCCTTCAGACGTGTCCTTTAGTGGACACTGTACTGGTTTTGAAACATCTTGTTAGTGTTAACAGATAAACCTCAAATATTAACCTGTTTGTACTGTTTGGATAGAAAACGTTCTTTTCCTAACAGTGTTTGCCTATATACAAAGAAATTAAAGCATGGTTCTTAAGTGGCTGTGTCATATTCTTGTTCAGCACTGCCTGCAACATAAAGTTTGTAACACTTTTATATGTATTTCCATACTTAAGAGAATAATGAGCTGTACTTTCCCTATGTGTGACAAATACATTTTAAAACCAATATATTAAGACATGACCAAAATTCAGGCACCTTTGGGTAACTTTTGTGTTAATCAGCCATTTAAGGAACTCTTTGGCAGCCATATCATCCAGGATTTTGTTGATATCACTTGTGAAAGTGCCATCTGCATGTCTTCGGCCCATTTCTTCAGCCATTAGAGCTTTTTCTGGGAAACTTCAAAGGGAAGAAATTATAAAACAATTTGTAAGTCAAAACAAACAAACTGATAAAAGGGTCTTATTATAGATTCTTAATTACTGTAAATTTCCTATGATTTTAAAGGGTTAAAGGTTGAGCCAGCTGTTATGGGTCTGTACAGCACGAAGCACATCAGAATATCTTATGAAGCATTATTTTGACAACAGAAGAAAGCATTGAAGTTTCCCTTCACCAGAAGATACTCTCCCTTTAGGTAAGTCTAGATTCCTCTTTCTTGCTCTGTCATGGATGTTTTTTTTTTTTTAAGCCATAGATGCAAAAACATAAATAAGTCTACAACATCTATGCCAGGTAAGCTAGGCATAAATAAAACTCACAGTAGATTTACTAAAAAACATTTTTTAAATAAATATCACTACCAAAACATTACAGTCAAATTTTCATATGCTTTTTTGCCATTTGACTTGTAAAGTCCTAGTTTTATATTTACCATTATATTGTAAAAGTATTTTAACAGTAAAAGCAGCAGTTTTTTTGGGGGGATAAAATAACTGAATTGAAATATCTGTATTAAATTTATGTGCTTTTTTTTGTTGCACAATAGAATATTGTATTTGGAATCCTATCCTTAATCTTGATGTATCCATTTTTGACCACTGGTAAAAATACCATTTTACCAAGGGTTTTATTTAGAAAGCTTGTTTCAAGCCATCAAATAAGGGGAGATTTTTCTAGGTTCCAATGAGGTTTGCTGATTGAAGCACACTGTATTCTGGGATCAGTGACAGGCAGACCGTTGCTTTTATGCACTAATTTTAGGGAAAGCTACATACAAGTATGACTGCAAATAGCACTAAATATTAGGAAGTAGGAGACTGCTCTGTATGTAATTATTTCTCTAAGTTTCTAAGCTCTGTTTATCAGAGGTCAGTTGTAATCTCTCTTTCTTATAAATACTAAAATAACCTATCTGCTCACAAAAGTAAAAGATGAAAGAAAAAAAAGCTGCAGATCTGAACATCACCTGGAACTAGCACCAGCCTTTCCCTTATCTGTATGGCTCGTTCTCATTTACTTAGTACTGTTTTTTTCATCATTATTTTCAAAATTTACCTAGTTAGTCTTCCTTGACTACAACACACAATCTTGTCTTACAGATTATATTTTATTGTTATTGTTATTTATTATTTTTATATAGTATGAGAGACTTACACAGCATTTTATAGCTAACAAAACATAATAATAATATGAACTGAAATCTCTGCCCCGAAGGGCTTACAGTCTAAAGGCACAAATAAGTACAGAACAATTAAAAGGTAGCGAGTGGCATGTGTGTGATGTAGCTCCTAACCACACAGACTTAGAATGGTGATAAGACAGAAAGTGCCTGAAATTAAGGCTGTTCCAAGAGTAAGTCTATCATGAACAAGATACAAACTCATGAATAAGAAGATGAAGTGAATAGGTTTGAGAAATCTGCAGTGAATATATGGAGAGCAAGATAATGGAAAAGTCCAAGATGTACGTGAATCAAGAATACGGAGCTGAGTCTTGGAAACTGTGAACTATATCTAAAGAAAGCCTTAAAAAGGAAAATGAGTGATAGTTGTAGAAAATTACGGTTATTTTTGACGCTACAATTTGTGGAGACCTGGTGGATCATAGGAAGAGCAAAAGAAGACATCAGTAACTGCTAGGAATGATCACCAGAGCATGGAATACAGCCGTGCTGGCCGTAACATTGGTAAAAATCTTGTCTTGGAAATACTGCAAAGGGAATGATTGACTACAAATGTGGAGAAAAAGAGAAGGTAGTGTAAGATTTCACTAACATGACTCATCTCTGTGAAAGTTAAGGAGACTGTAAGCAATGTTATGTGATAAGGAAAAGGTGATAATTAGAGGAAATTCTTGTTTAGTTTTAGACATATTGACCTTAAATATAATTTGACCTTCCTTAGTGTAACAGTATGCTGCACAGATTTGTTTAAATCTATGTTTGAACTTAGTAACTGAAGATGGTCGTATAACAGCCACACAATATCTTCTATTACAAAAAGAAAACTTGAAATACAGCAGGAATGATCAAAAGTACATTAAGATTTCATCAGGCTTGATTTCTAACCTTGAAAGCAAAGCAAAATTTAATAATAGGAATGGATGGATTCTTACTCTCTTCTTCCTCGTCCATTCACTAACCAAGCAATGAATTCTTTGGCAGCTTGACCTTCCAAATAAGAGGTGATATCACTGGTGTAGGTGCCTTCAGCATGTCTCTCAAATTCAGAATGACGCTTGGAAATTGCATTGCTGAAAGAGGAGCAATACTCTAGGATCAGAATGCATCATTTATCACATGTTTTTAGCATTTAATAATTTACATTTCCCACTAAATATTCTGTATCTGAGGAAATTTTTCTCTGCTTCTCAAATTACTCTTGATATTTTCATCTTTCAATTCTAAAAGCAGTGTATATGCTATGCAGTATAATTTTGTGTTAACTGAACTAGTTCTAAACAAATGAGGTACTGAAAGCATTGGAATGATCTTCTGCTAGGTGAATTAGCTCGGCACAACAAACTTTACTTATTCTACGAACATACTTTTTATTACCTCTAAATGCACTAACTAAAAATTCCATTAAGCTACTCTTGTGCTCATCTTCATTATTTCTCAGGCAAACTCCTCAGACTTAACTCTTTTTGATATTACTCTGCCGCATTTTGAATTGTTTTGTGAATATTAATTGTTTTCAACCAAGTAATTATCTTGGAACAATTTCAAACTTGATGACCTCTAGCTTAATAGAAAAGACAATTTTCTGAATTGGCTTCCCAACCCTAACCCTGCTTCTTTCTCTTCTTTATAGCAAAAGTAGGTCACAGTGACCCTTAGGAAGACAAGCTGCACTTGTCAACTAGACACGCTTTGGAATATTTGAATATTTTCCTATGAAAATTTTGCTTGAATTCCTATTTCATAGTTTGGTGTTTTCTGTCAAATTTTCAGAACTGTTAGTGTTTTCTATGATTTTTTGGTCTTCCTGGGATTTCACCATTCTTCCCACCTGCATCTTAACTAGAGTTTGATACATTTCTGATAAAATGTTAGTTTTGTTGAAATATGCTGTTTCATTGAAGCTGAAAGATTTAGTATTGTACTGACAGCATTTAGAATGGAAGATTTTTTGTAATCCAAGATGCCCTCTATGGATTTTCTCACAAAAATAAAAAAAAAAAATCTAAGTATTCCAATCTGTTTGGCAAACAGAGATTGGTTGCTGTGGCTGTTGTTTTTTTCAAAGTTCCAACCTCTTGACCCCTCTCCCAGAATCATAGGAAAGAAAAATTAAGCCTTTTTTTTTTTTTTTTTTCCTTTCTGTAATGACCGATTAGTACAAAATGGGACTGAATTCTGAGGGCTGAATATTTTATTGTGTTTTATCAGCCCTCCACAACTTGGTGTCTGACCATTTTCCTTTCATTAGTGTTCTAATTGGTTTTCTTTCCCTTAACACAATGATTTTTCCCTAGCTTTTTCTGTGCCCATTTTTTTTTTTAAATCTCATTCTCTACTGTCCTTTTCAGAAATGTATTCTTCTCATGCTATTGCATTTCTTGAAGACATTGCACATAGCTAAAGCACACATGTGCAGACATGAAAAACAGATGTTTTCTCTTTCCTCGTTAAAAAACAAAAACAACAAACAAAAAACAAACAGGTGCAGGATAATTTCTTTTGATAAGTATTTCTCTGATTATGTTAACACTTTAAAGAATAATGGTTGATTTATTTCTTGTTTAACAGAAAATTAATTCAACTTGTTTTTGAGTAATAAGTTTGTGGCAAATAAAATACCTTGAGAGCTGGTCCGGGAATTTCTCATTCTCTTTGTCCTCCTGTCCTTGTTGGCTGTAGTGGAATTCCACAAACATTAGAGCATTATTACCAGTACATTGTAGAGCATGAATGAGCTGATAAAACTCTCTTGTTTTTTTTATCTATATATTATCATAAACAACCACAAGTGATGGAGGAACATTATAAATATTTTAAGGCATATATATTGAAATTAATACTATATCTAGAAATGATTTCCACTGTGATTTAAAAGATTAACATAACAGATTTTTTGCCCTGTGGGCAGATCTTATCCAGGATGTAGAGCATAGAATTACTTGCTATTTCATTATTCATGCTCTTAGCTTGTTAGCCTTTTGTTTAAGCAAGCTGTACCTTCAAAAGACCATGCCAACTCATGCCTTAGCAGAATACTTGTAAACCATTGGTCAATTAAGCTTAAATCTCAGCTCTCTTTTCACAAATGAAACTTCAGGATTAGATAACCACAGATAGAAATTTTTATTATGTCCCAGCAGCTACATCTTTACCCTACACTTATGTACATTATTCAAATTGAAATTTGTTTCAGTGAATGAGTTATTCATCCCAAAGAAGCTGAGATGCAGCCTCATTTCAGATAGCACATTAGATAATACAATGTTACTACACCTAATTTATCAAATCAGTTTTGACTGATTTTGTGCATGTTCCCCATTTCTAGTAACATATTAAAGTTATATATGAATTTTCCCTAAATACATCAGTAATTTGAGGATTAGATATGGTCTGTGATGGGAAGCTGAAATAAAGAAATTGAATTCATTCAGATTCTAGATTTTTGGTGGTTTTAGCAGTATGGAGAAAGCAACGTGACCAAAAAGGCTTACCCATTTCTTTTAGTGCTCATTAACCATTGCACAAAATCCTGAGCTCGTCTGCTGTCCAAGTACTTGCTGTAGTCACTGGTAAATGTGCCTTGTGAATGACGCTTTACTTCATTCAGCTGCCTAGATTCATCTAATGGTTCAGTCTGAGAAGCTTTGAATGATCTGAGAAAAGTTTATAGAAGTTGTTGACTGGCAATGGCTACAGTACATTCTACAGTTGTACTGATATTTCTTTTAAAGATATTCACAAGTGAAAAAAAAGCAGTGTATTTTTGTTTGTTAGCTGGCCAGTAAGATGAAACAATATTGTAGCTTGGATACTGCTCATTTACAAGATTTCTTGGGTAACTAAGTCATGTATTATTTTAAATACCAAAAACTACTGTGTCACACTTTGCAGTATTAAAAGCTTTGATCAGTTCCAATGGTAGATTAAGTATTTTCTATAAATCATGGTGTGCTTTGCTTAGAACAACAAGAAAGCAAAGCTCAGGCTAAGGGTTTCTAGAAGGTTAATCCAAAGAATTTACCTTGAATTCTCCTCTGTATCCTGAAGAGGATTTTGCCAGCTGCCTTGAACTGTCATTAAAAGGAGTCCAGCAACAAAATAAATACTTTTCATCTTCATTCCCTGTCAAAATATAGATAAGGCAACAAAGAAAATCGTGATCATCTTATGTATCACTGAATCAATTACAACAGAAAGAGACATTGTCAGTGCTGATCTAAACTTGAATAAATTGAGATCCCATGTAATGGATGGAGCCGACAGCATCTTGGGCAGACATTCAAAAAATGTCATTTCTGCTCTAGTCTTTAGGTTTTATTCTATATTCAAAACTGTGAGGTGAGCTGAGAGTAGCTGTGTCCTCAGTTTCCTTTGTACAAGGTCCTTACGCCCACTGATCTAAGTTCTGCTGATGACAAGCATTGTATCTGTTTCCATAACATTGTTTTACTGCAAAACTAGGGTAGTGGTATGAGATTTACTTTTGCATTTACTAGAGAAAAAATTAAAAATAAAAAGCAAATTTCTGTCAGGAATGCTCTCACATCAGCAGCTCCTTGTTCTTTCTTTCTGACCTGTAACCTCCTTTAACTTTTTTAAAATTTTTGGAAACAACAAATATTGCAGCATAGGCCTCTTGAGTAAACGGCATACTAATAGGTGACTACTCAGAAAAAATCATTAAGTCTCACAATGGCTTAACAATTTATGGCAGAATATTCCAAAATCTGCTTTTTGCACATTTAATATAATACTCTGTTTAGCTTAAGCACCTCCATTATGAGGTTGCATGGGATATACATGATATAGCATATATATTTTGTCGTAATGTTAACAAACCAAAGAAGAAAATATTGTCTTCTAGCTATATTTCTTACTGTTATAGGTCATCCTATTGACTCAAATCACACAACAGAAACAGGTACATTATTATCACAAACACTCTAATAATTTCAAGACTCACTGACTTCACTGTGAGTTCATTCAATGTAATTTATAGTATTTATGTACAAATGCTCTGGTGATTTACAGCCAAGCTGTGAGTGTCTTTATCTGAGTTACTCATTGGTTTACTCACGTAAGTTGTTCAGCTGCAACTTTTATAGAATTGTCACCAGTGTGGAAAAGGTATACTCCAATTCCCTAATACAGTGCCACTATTTTCATTATTTAATGCATTAATTGTTCTGTTGACACATAATCCCGTGTAGAGTGAGCTCTATTCATAAAATAAATGCTTTTCACTTGGGTTTCACAAAACGCTGTGCAGAATGGACTATGATAGCTAATAGTCTGAAAAGCATCGAGGTCATTTGTATAAGCAGAAAATGAGAGGAAATCTTACAAAATCAAACAGTATTCATTGTTTATTGTTCATTTATGTTTTGATCACTTAAATTTGTGGAATGACTGTATACACAAGGAAATTAATTTAAATGTTGCTAGGTGCGATTGAGCTTGACAAAGAAATCAAACACAATTCATTCAGTGAGTAAATGCTAAATAATTGAATAATGAATAGTAAATGTTTATGAGTTTACATGTTCTAAATGTCACTGGAAATAATTTCATCATTATCATGAACTTGGAATTTGACTATTTGACTATTTGAAGAAGCCCTTCTGCCATCCATGAAATTTTCTTATAAAATTTTATGTTACAGTCTGAAAAACAAAGTGAAATAGGAACAATGAATACACTGAAGTAAAATCATAGGTGGTAAAGTAGGACCCAGCTAAAAAGACCATCCCCACTAAATGTAATGTGCTCTAAACACCTCCAAAACCAACAATTTGATATGTAAATCCAATTATTTATAAAATAAGGCAATTTGAAAGAAAACACACATATTCTCTACACCTTGTCATAATAGGCTGGATTTAAATATACAATGTCCTGGAGAAACTATATAGGAGCTATTTTGCTTTAATTCCTCAATGTCAGTATCAAAACTTTTAGTCATTCAAAATCTTCTATCTCAATAAAAAATGGGAAAATAAATTGATAAATATAAGGTTTCCTGGTGCATTTTGTTATACTAAACAATGGAGTCAATTTCCTTGTCTGTATTGGGAGCAACTGACAGCTTTTTTTTGTTGTTTGTTTGTTTGTTTATGACAATTTGTATAAGTGTTTTCTGCCTTTTGTAATGCCCTCATATAAGAGAATTGATTTCTGTATCTACATATATCATACCTACAGTAACAACGAATAATGCAGTGGCTGTGTAATCAGTCAGTTTTGTTATAATCTTAACTATAATATCAAACTCCTTTTGCTATTTCACTTGGAGCTGTAATTTGGTGGTGCAACACTGACATCCAATGTCAGTCCCAAAGAATGCATGATTTTACATTTCATAGGCTTCCAATGACACAACAAAAGCTCTGCCTTATTCTTAGGGAGGTTACTCTGCTATGATCACAAAAATGGCTTGATTTCTGTGTAGTGAACCTCATGCTAGCTGACACAGCTATAAATGAGTTATCCCAGACAGAAAATAAAGTCGGGGCATTGCACCGTACATTAGTAAATTTCCCATGTGTGATGGTATACAAAATAACTAGTATACTTCCACTTAACTTGAAAAACTATAACAAGATATATACATTACTACTGCTTGTACCACTGTTAAATCATGATACAGTTTAGACAAAAACCTAAGTCACTGAAATGGTATGAAAGAAATAGCCTCATTTTTAATCTAGTCTGTTTATAACAATATCAGAGAAATTAAGCTATTCTGATGCATAAAATTTGAAAATAAATACTCAAAGCCCATTGCAACCGACAAACAGATTTTCAGTGATTGAATCATACCCAGAGCTAACTCCTAGGTCTCAGTCCTAAAGAGCTTTCAGATATGAACAGTCCCACTAGCTACTTCATGCTTAAAAATATGTTTAAATTAAAATGTATGGTTATCTTCTCTCTAAATTTTTCGAAATCATGGGGGTGTTTATATATTACAAAGAAAGATGTATAAGTGTAGTTTTGGAAATTAATAAAATTTTAAAGAGAAACCCAGCCATCAACAAAGTAAACATTTAAAAATGTAACTGACTAGCTGTTAAATTGCTGTCAAATATATTTTGGATCTGTTTAGTTTGTTCAGAGTTTAGCACTTGTTATTTCTAACCCAAACCAGCAACAGTAGTTATCTACAAGTTAAAAAGTAGCATTTAAAGAATAAATTTCTATTATAAAAAGAAAAAACCGTGATTCTACTGTTTGAGTGCAAGAAAAGTAAATTTTACATAGATATTGCTTATGAAAAATATGTATCCTCAAAAAATTTTGCTTTGAGCTGTCAGAGAGTATGTAGCAAATCCATCTCTCAAATTTTTAACAGAAACTTTCAGTGTCAAAAACATTGACTTGTGACATCTATTTTGCATTTGAAAGAAAATGGATATTATTTCCTTGATCCATCTGATTTTTCTAGTTTTCCAATATATTTTACTGTAGTTATCTTTTGCACAGTGTGTGCAATTTAAACTAACAATGTTACTGAGTTTTCAAAAAAAAAAAATCTTTCAAAAGTCAGATTTGTATCAATTTCCAGATTAAAAAAGTACGGAATGACATCAGTGAAAGAAAGGAATATTACATATGAAAATGTATGAGTGAATAGAGTAGTTTTCTATAATAAAAATTGCAGATAACAATTGTTTCTAATTATTAATATATCACTGTTTTGGATAGATGTGTTTTACATCTATCTACCTGCAGCAATATGGAGAGTTCTGTAAAAGACTCAATCAATCTAGCCTAAGGAAGTCCAGACCAGAAGACTTAATTAAATTTTATACAGTAAGCACAGTAATGACTGAAAGGTTTCAATGTAATGCTATAAAATTCCCCTTTGAGTTCTTACAGTGATATGAAAATAACAGTTTTTTGAGATGGACTAATCTGAAAGTAGGGCAACAGAGTGGTAATCTGTAGGGTGATGGAGAGAAACTGTCTTGGACAGTTTTCAGTCAATATCCATGTAGACCCATTTATTTTGTTTGCATTCTGTCAGGTATCTATGTTGTCTCACATTTAGGAAGGAACTTTAAGAAATGAATACTTTAAAAATAATTTTCTTTAAATATCCCCAAAGTAGATAAAAATATAAATATCAATAAATTTGTATTTCACATTTAAATTCCTTCTACAATGCCAGTTTTTCATCTTTACATGTTAACTTTCCTTCTTTCAATTGCTTCTGCAGCCCTAGTAGTTGATGTTCCATTTTGGGACCATTCTGTAAAAATAATTCAATAGATTAAAAGATTTAAATGGTGATGCCATTAATTCCAAATATTAAGAAGTATAAACACAGAAGAAAACATCAATTCGCTGAAAGATCTTGCATCTCTGTTGCAATCTTTGGACAATGCAATTCAGAAAATACATTTAGCTTCCTCAGATGAATTGTATTAGTACTTCACATAAATCTTACCTTTTATATTTTGAAGTGATATGCAGCAGCTGGAGAAAGATCTGCTACTCTCTCTTCTGGAACTATGGAAAGTCTTGACGATCCTGAGATCTGCCTAGCTGCCTCTTTTGCACGGTCTTATATATATACTGTTCAGCTCTAGTAAGCATTACCAGAGTGCATCATTGCTGACAGATTCCTTATCCAACTTAAAAAAAAAAGTCATCATGTTTGCTATTCATTTCATTAGATAATTTTACAAGCAATTTCACACATTCATTCTGCTTACTTTATGACATCAGTGCTAACATGGATTTGCAAAAGGAGTAAGGTAGCAATGTTCAAAGAAGTAAATATCAAACAGAAGGGCATTAGGATGATAAACAGTTGACTAGAGGTACTTAGGACTAAGGCAGCGGTTTCTCCAAATTCCAGATTTGTCACATTAGTATTAAGCAACATCTTGGTCCTGTTGGTGTTAGTAGCACCAACATAACCTATCAATTTTAAATCTAAATTTATAAATTTAATACACTGCTAACAATAATCAACAAAATACCCTCAAAGTGCTTGGTCAATTTTTCACGTAGTCTTATGTCAATACAGTGAATATAAAGAAGCACTCTTACTTTAAAGCACTACAGCAATGGCTACCTTCTATGCAAAGCCCAGGTCAAATTTAATGAAAAAAAAAAAAAAAAAAAGATTTTATTATCCTCAGATGTATTATACCAACTCTACTGAATGAAAATTCATACTCACTGGAGATCTGTATGCCAGACTTCCATTGTAAGTTGGGTTTCACACCGTGCTCTACAGATTTATATAGGATAAGCTTTTTGCTCACATCTCTGTTCCTTTCAAGGAAATAATTATAATTAAAAACATAGGTGTGAGTTTCATACCTGTGTATGTTCTGTACAGCTACTGTAAGGGTCCTGAAACATTCACTGATAGATGGTGGGAAAATTCATACCTGTGATGGGGCAGCATTGACAAGGACTGTGTTTCAGCATCTAGTGACAACAATAGGAGAAACTGACATATCTTATCAATGCCCCCAGCAGCTGAAAAAAAGCCTGCCAGTAAGGAATACAGGTATTTTATCCTGTCTGTGAAGCAACAAGTGAGATATCCTCTCTCAAGAAATTCCTGCAGATTTTCCCTTACAGACCTTTTGACATATGATAATTTTTTGAAAAATAAAAAGTACACCCAAAATAAAATGATTATTATATATACAGAGAATACCATACATCTAGCAGAGATATTAAATATGAAGGACTCCACTTTAGGTTTCAGGTCCTCTCACGACTAAGAAGGGACTGGATTTACAGCTGACATCTCCCTGAACAGAAATTACAGCCTATATTCCAGTGCAGAATGAACACCATGTAATTCTGGCACAAAGCACACATATTACAGGACATTATTTTATTCCCCCTACCACTGCTACTTGAAACCAGCAAAGGTAATTTTTTGCAAGTTGACCACAGTCTTATTGGTATATCCAATATTACACAACTGAGACAGTGTATAAACTTAATAAACTCAGAGCAGCAAATAAAATTTAAAACATCCTTCTTAGAGTTCAACCCTAAATGTCCTGCTGTGGTACCATAGTAAACACATAAGGAAACACTAAGTCTCACTGCACAGTCCACAAAATAAATGTTGATTTTTTTGGGGGTGTTTATATATTTTTTTTCGCTGCTCTCGGATCCACATACTAACATTCATGGTCCCTTTTTAAAATTCCTATCAAGGATGCAAGTGACTCCTAATGACACTGCTGAAAAGTTAAGACCATGGTTTCTGGCACTCTCACCATTACCTTCAATCAGTTCTCAGTCATTTCTGAGAGCCTTACTTTCACTTTTTGTCAGTCTTCTTTTTTAAATACTACTTCATTTTCTCTATTTGCCACGTTACCTTCCCCATGTCCTCTTTCTTCCTGCTTGTTACTGTATTCTTCCTGTCTCCCACCCATTCAAAATCATGGAACTGTAGTCAGTGACTAGCATAGCATATGCAAATTTGCATATATAATTATTATATTTGGATTTTCAGATTTTTAGTTTGAAATGACCTAGTTTGGTTTGAAACAAAAAGAGTCCCAGAACTACCATCTCCAACTTTCCCTAGGCAAACAACAGAGTAATATTGAAGACATAATGCCCACAGAGCCAAAACAAACCTGGAAACTATCTCAAAATACTATACTAGTTCTAAAATATAATTGTCTGCCTGAGATGCCAGTTTCACTGCAATACTTCGTCTTCGTATCTCAGAATTATTTGTACTTCAATTTAACACTTCGAAATCATGCCGTAATTCCAGCACTAAATATTAGAAGGCACGCTGCCCATGAAGTTGGTCAACTTTACATCAACTGCAGGCAGGCATACTCCCTGGCTCTGCAGTACACCGATACAACAGCAGATGGTGATAAAAGGGTCGTTTAGACCATTTTTTGTTTGCACCAGGATCATATACTTGCTGAAATGGATTGCTACAGAAGATAAAACTTCATGTTGAGTTAAAGCTGCGTAGGTTTCTAAACAAAGAGTACAGAATGCAAGACGATACCTTCTCCTCCAGCAATCAGGTTCTTCTCTTTTTGTTTAGGTCAGCTTATTTTCTTGTATCAAATACAGTTTCTTCTTCACAGTAGGATGCTTTCAGGAAAGAACATGAGACAGCAGCCCAGCGCACCTCATTGAACACATTGTTACACAGGCTGTATCATCTAGCAGGTCAGCTAGCGTCTAAAAAATGTCTGCCTGATTATGTTTTTCAAGTGACACACATACAATAAAAAGTACAGGAAAGAAAAGAAATGAACTGCAACAACCACACACCCATCAGTGGCCACAACTGAATCTAGAGTAATACATATTACAAGAGTGCAGCAAATAAGTTCACTACACTAAACAGAAATAGAAAACTGTTATGCATGTGTGAAAGGTGCATTTGTACACATCCTGAACAAAGTTTTTTCTTTTTTATCATAAAATACCATAGTTAAATGGCACTTCTTGCCTAGGGGGCTCACTCTCCTCTGTATCGTAGTTCACATATACAACAGTACATCAGATGAGTCAGACTAAAAGACAGAGCCTGAAGGGAACCTGCTTCCAAGAAAGTTACATCTTAACATTTTTAAAGTGTCATTTAGAAATATTAAAAAATCTTTCTTTTTGGGTGCACTAAATATGACTGAAGCGTCCTACATCATCATCTCAGCATGAGGTAATGGCTGCTGTAGTGACCGCATATTGTACTCACTGGACCAGAAACCTAGGTTGAAATTACAGAATTAAATTAAGAAACAGATTTCTTATCAGATGCACATCAACTTATAGATCTGGCACTGAAAAATCCAGGTGGCATGTCTTTTCATAGATAGGACCACATACTCTGAATATCATGCTTTTTCCAGGATCTTTTGTAAATAAATAAATAAATAAAAAGCAAGATAAGAACATTTTACTGAATGAGAAAGTAGCTGACTTTTTAAAGCAAAAGCAATACTGCATTTTCTGTGTTATTAATACCTTCGTATACATAAAATATGGGGGAGGGAAGGCTGAATCTTGGGGTCTGACTACAGGCCTGACACCATTTCTTTCTTACATAGCACAGAAAGCATTCTCTCCCTCATTTTCTGTCATGATTACAGAGGCTGAAATGTGTAGCCCTTTATATTTTCCTATCTATGCCACAAGATAATGAGGCTAAAGAGACCTGCATTTTCCTTCTGGAAGCAGATGCAACATACACATGTAAAAACTGACATATATAAAACAACTGGAGCATAAATGTTGCTTACATTTACGTAAATACACAAAACATGAGCGTATATATGTGCATAGCACTTCGGTTACACTTTGGAGCGTAGAAGTTGCTTTCTGAAAAAGAAGATTAGTTTAGGGCCTCCAAGTCCAAAAGAAAGAGTTATTGTAGCTATGCAAATATCTCATACTATCTACTGACAATAAATTGGAATTGCTCCATTTGAAATCAATGGAGCTTCATCAGTTTGCGCAAGCAGAAAAGCCAGTCAAGTATGTACTAGTTACTTTACAATCTGACAAGTCAATATTCATAATTGAAAGTTATATCAAATTCTCTCTTTGCAAATACTACAAATTATTCAGATTAAATATAGACCATTCATACGACTCCACAAAATAAATTAAACAGCTGTGCCTTGTAATCAGAACTGGCTGGCAAACTAGAAAAAATTGAATGTATTCTGATTTTTACTTGTTAGCTAAGTAAAAAGAGTTATAACACAAACCATGTTCTGGAGTCTGGCTGAAGTTATGCTTGGTCTTCTACTAACACTGGTTTATTCACAGACTTCTTTGCAGATGTAGTAATCTCTTGTGAAGGAAAGAATGTAGTTCCAGGTTTAAGTACGAAGAAACATATGTTCAAAGATACATACTGCATAATATTGTTCATTGATTCATACATGCAGCAGCATCAAGGGGGTAGATGGTGAAAATGGGGATCAGAGTAAGAACAGTTTGGGGTAGAACCAGTGGATTTGTTATTATTTTTGTACAGTCTAAGTCCTAGAACAAAACAGTTTTTGCTTTTCAACTGTAAATTTTGTAAAAGTTAAACAGGATTTTTTAGTGGAAACAGACTTGTAAACAACTCTGTGTCTATTCCTTCATTCAGAGCAAATACCAGTGCCTCATCTTTGGTGTTTAGTGTATGTCATTTTTACGATAGACTCAAAGACTAAGTTTCATTGTTGGAAGTGACATTTTCAAGTATCAAGCGTAAGATTCTTATTCAAAAGGGAAAAGAAAATGCATTTTCTGAGAATTTACTCAGAATTTATTGAGAATACTGAGCATTTTCTGAAAACCAGATCCTTTAAAATGGCCTAAGGTGAAAGTAAAACTTAAAGAACTCTCATTCACCAGTTTCAAAAATCTTGTCATAAAAGCTACCATTTCTTAATTTTAAAGTAAGTTGTTTGTTTCAGAGTTGGCTTTGCATCCCGCAGTCTGTTTGCAATGTAGACACAATTATTACTCATATGTAAGACCAACTCTCAAACGTATTTTTGTTAGTTTCAGCTTGGTTGCTCAGGACAGGACACCAATCTTGGTGGGACAAGAAGTATCTTCCAACTTCAATCATTGTGTACTTCTGCAGTGACATGTTAAAAGTGCTCTGGATCATTTCTAATGAATGATTGCATTGTTACCTGCAATTATAGGCAAACTACTTTAATATGTTTTGCATGCTTGGATTTTTTTGATGCTCACAGCATTCTAGGACATTTTCCCCAGGTCATCAAAATACATGGTTGCTCAGTCTAAAAGTTTTCAGGTTATAGATTATTCCAGATACTCAGCGTAAATGTCATACTCTGCTGAGGACATGTTTCCATTCTTAGGCAAAGGCACTGAAAAATGTAAATAAATTAACAATATGAAAAACAACAAAGTAAAAGTGACAGGAACATGGAGCACTTTAAAAAAAAAAACAGTTTTGATGGTTTATTCCCACAGCTACTTCCCATAAGCCCAGGTAAATGGTGGACAGTTTAGAAGATATGTTCTCTGAGCCCTTCACAAAACAAGCAGACATACAGGCAAATAAAGGATGAAACATCTCATACATCCCTTCAGAAAAAAAGGTACCTTCAGTTATTTTATTTGACATAGTTTTCACAAATGTCCCTTATCTCAAATAACTCCAGAAGCTTTTGTCTACAGGTCTATGGTCGAAGGTGTTATTACTTGTAGTATTCACAAGGGGTTGATTTATCTGGTCAATTTTCTAAGGCCTGTAGGATTTTCAAAAGTATAAAGTATTAAGCTGCAGAATCAGAAAACTTAATGCTTAATATAAGCTTGATACCATGCATTTTGAAAATGGATCTGGGTTTCCACTGACCTATTCAGCTATCTAAAACATTGAACATCTGTTGCAAGACCCTGATTTTATTCTCTTTCACCAAAAATTTGCAGAAGTTTTTGTGGGGTTGTATCAATATAGAAAAATAAGAGTTAAATCTCAGTAATTTCAACTGAATTGCATTCCTTATTTGTAGAATAATCACATCACTGACAGTATTGCTGTTTACAGCAAATCCACATAGGACCATATAATCAACATCTAATTAGCCCTACTTTATGTTATATTTGCTTAACATTAACTTTCTTAGAGCTGTAATTTTTTCCTTTAACCATTATAGCAGTTGCATTTTAATTACACTACTAACAAAAAGCTCATTAACATCACATAATTGGCAGTGTTTCCAACAAAACCTGAACTAATTGAGTATTTTCTGAAGAGTTCCCATCAAAGTATAATTTAACCATTACAAACAGCTTGGCAACTACATTTACATAAAGATGTCTGAAAAATGTTCTCATGTGCAGAAAATCAGATTTGATATTGACATTAACAAAACGAAGGAAGTCGTTACATAGCAAATCACTTCTACATGTTAATGATTTTGGCTAAACCCCATGTTTTTGTCAAGGGTCAAATGAAATGCCTTGCTTTCCACAGGCAACAACCAATCTCTTGGAGTTAGGAAGCAGCCAGCTTCATTTTCTTTAAAAATGTTTTTTTTTTTTTTTATTTTTCTGTAGGAATTCTACTCCAGAATTTTTTTCAGGTTATTTAGAACTTACTTGCTAATAGTAGAGCTGAGATACTGCATTAGACAGACAACAGTTCTTAGACAGTAGGCTAATTCAGAATTTTTTAAATGTGGACACCTAAAATGGATCTCCTGCCAATTATCTTGTTCACATTCTTATATTATGACTTCACTCATTTAATTACTAATCAAAAGAATAGATGTGATCCCATCATTACTAGCTTCCAGAGTTTTTACAGGATGCTCTAAAATAGCTGAACTGGAAACTAAACAAAAAAAACCAACTGCATATTCCTTTGATTCTTTCCCCCCCAGTATGGGATGGATGACCCTAAAATTAACGTAAATGTTGAGGTGATGAGGAAAAACAGGTTGAAATGTCTTACATATTATCAAACCAGACTGAAAAAAACACTGAGATAAAATAAATACTGCGAATGTCCTGCTTCCATATTTAAACCTGAATACGGGGTTTTGCAGAACAAGGGTTTCAAATAGGAGCTGAATATAATTTGAATAGAGCATTCAATAATTACCCATATACAGCTTCAAATATTACGTTCCTATCTCTGCTTGGATTCTTTCCAGGAAACTGGAAATATATATATATTTTGCGAATCTAGTTCTTGTTAGGATGTTAATTAGTTACTTGCACTGCTTTCTTTGTCCTTACCCATTTTACAGTTACAGTTAACAAATGTAATTATATTCTTTTGGCAGCATGCCTTTACAATGGACCACCTATCTTTGGAATGCAGAATGTAGTTTAAGCAAGATGGCAATAAATGCACATGCCGTGTTACATTCTGATTTTATTTTTTGCTATCAAACAGGTGTTAAATATGCCAAAACATGTATTAGCATAACATCTGCTAATATACAATCTCCAAAATGAATGTAAATATCAAATTATAAAACATCAGAGATCCCGATGTTAATTCACCTGCAAATGATACTACCTGGGCACTACTACCGTGGCATTCTCTCAGAGATGTATCAGATGACACAGCATTCTCTGAGTAGCCTACCTATTCTGACAAAGAAAAACACTGTTTGAGGAAGTGGGTCATATGTGTGTAAAGATGTTTGCTGGAAAGTCCTGGAATTCCATGGTTCTGGTCAGTGTACCACTGAAAAAGAAAGTAACAAGAAAGTAAAAAAACACACATTCTCTTTTCAATTCTAGAATAACTAAAAAACACGAGAACTTCATTGTATTACCATATAGAAGAAAAATGCATGCCTCAAATTAACAACTTCTTAAATACTCTGATAGGATAGGATAGAAGGGAATGGTTTTGAACTGAAAGAAGGGAGATTTAAGAAGGTTAGATGTTAGGAAGAAATTCTTGGAGGTGAGGCATTGGAACTGTTTGCCCTGAATGTGTTCAAGGCCGGAGTGGATGAGTCAGCCGGATCTAGTTGGTGGCAACCCTGTCCACAGCAGCGTTTGGAACTAGGTAGCCTTCAGGATCCCTTCCAAACCAACTCATTCAATGATTTTACAAAGAGCAGAATTGTTCTGTCTTCTTTTAATGAGTAATAGACACCCCTGGAATGTAAAATCTGCTTCCTTTATACTGATTGTATTTGCCAGAAATTTAAAAGCAGAATGTTTTTTTTTTTTGCTGTGTTCCCCTGACTTCTGCTTGTTCCAAAGCCTAACTGTTTAACATATTTTTTTCTAATTTTCAACCTCAGTGTATTTGTGTAGTTTCCTTCCACTTGTTCTTGTGCCAACTTTATTTTAGCTTCAATAGCTTTTTTTTTTCCCTCTGTATTTGTCCTCCATTGTATTCATAGGCAGCAAACACATAGTTTTTCAGATTATATTTTACTAGACTGTTCTTTCATATAGTAAGTCAAGCATGTTCCCCAGATTATCCTAACATTACTGAAACTCCACCACAGCTGAACAGTAGTGACTGAAACAGCACACAACATTCCATGTACTTTTCCAGATACTTGAGAAATGGCCCAGGTTTCCTAAATATCACTGAAACATGGAATGCACTTGTAGAAATACCGAGTACAGGGGGACCCATGCCGGATCCATGTTCAAGGTGTACATGGACCTGGGAAAGTGATCTGGGGTAGAAGGCCATTATGTTTGATAGCACACATTTTTTTGTCACTAGTCTGGAGAAAGAAGGTGCAGAAGCATAGATAAACACATAATTCAGTGCTACTTCTCCTCTGTTCATTCCTCATTTATATCCTGAAACCTCTTGCCTATGTGTTTCTCTGTTTGCTGGCATCTTCTTCCCCAGGCAAATTTTGCAGACAACTCATTAGTTTTTTCATGTCCTTGATATACTGTTTGGATACCTCATTCCCATTTTTTACTGTGTTTCACCTTCTGCCTGTCACAGGCATGTCAGGTCAAGATAGAATCCATCAGAATCACTGACAGTTTTGGTCCCAAAACCAGCTCCTTCATCTTTCTTGCTTTTATTAACTATCATCAAATTTTAGAAAGAGGTTGGATTCTCATTCTTCTCCCTGACTCATTTTAAAAGCTTCTACATTACACTAGATAAGAGAGTTCTGTTAAAATCCAGAGAGTGCTTTGAGGGAAGAGCAAGCAAATCCTTTGAAGAATAAATGACTTGTAAACAGTAAAAAACGCAGTAAAAATTGCCAGACTTTGTTGAACTGGATTCTTAAAAACATCAACAAATATCAGATAAGCTTATTGATAAATGCTATAAACCACTGTTCAAAATGAAAAATAGTCTGTTATTTACCATTGCCTGGAAATCCACCTGTGCATTAACCAGAGCTTTTGCAATTTGTGCTGAGTTCTGAAAATGTACATTATCTGAAAAAGGGAAAAAAAAAAAAAAGATTGGCTGTTGAAATGTGTAAATACCACAAAGCATAAAATTCTAGTGCATTAAGTTGTGTCCACTGACACAAGCAATGCAGCTGACATAACTAAGAATGAGCAAGCATCTAATAATATGTTGTATGGAAATATACGAAAGATCTAAGTACTGACCCTAATCAAAGGCATAGAAAGATGCTTAATGTTTTTCAAACAAAATGATTCTGGGTCTGTATTTGTACTACCATTTGCAAACCTCACCATCTGCTGTTCCATGAATGAGAAGATACTCAACGTTTTGGAAATTCTTTGCTCTTGCCATCACAGTTGAATTCTGTTGAAATGAAAAGTGAACAGTTCAACAGTTTCAATTTAAACTACTAAGTCACGGAATTGAAAGGTTTAAATTACACTGTGTAACAGCAATCAAACAGTTGGACTGGTATAATAAAGACAGAAGTGACTTCATCTCAGTCTGAGATCAATAGAGACTAAATACATTTATGGTCACTTCACAAAAAGCACAGTACCCACTATGTGTCATTCTCTGAACACTGTAATTCCTGGCTACAGAGGGCAGCTCTATGAAGGCAGTTTGATATTGAGCATTGCTGATATTTGGCTTAGGATAGAGAACAGACTCTGAGAACACAGAAACAGAATGGCTTAGGTTGGAATGGACCTTAAAAATCATCTAGTTACAAATTCTCTGCAGTAGGCAAAATTGCCATTCACTAGATCAGGCTGCCCAGGGCCCCATCCAACCTGGCCTTGAGCACCTCCATGGATGGGTTATCCACAGCTTCCCTGAGCAACCTCTGCCAGCCAGGGCCTCACTTCCCTCTGAGTAAAGAATTTCTTCCTAACATCTAACTTAAATCTCTCCTCTTTTAGTTTAAAGCCATTCTCTCTCATCCTATCACTATCAGACTGTGTAAAAATTCAGATTCTCCTTCCTACTTGTAAACCCCTTTCAATTTCTGGAAGGTTACAATTTAGTCTCTCCAGAAGCCTTTTCTTCTCCAGTCAGAGCAAGCCCGGCTCCCTCAGACTTTCTTCATAGAAAGGTGTTTCAGACTTCTGATCATGATACAAAATCCTTAACAGAATGCTTTCTCTAACTTGTCCATGAAAGTAGGATTCAAGTTTAAGGCAAAAAGAAAGAATTCTCACCTTGTAGTGCTCAAGATTATCGGACTCTACAGGAAGACCCATAAATCGTTCTGTGTAGATAGACGCTGTGATATTAAAGAAGAAAAAAGCTAAAGAATGCAGATTGTGCCTTCAGTGATGCATACAAAATTGAATGTTTATGTTAACTATATCTGTTCTGCTTGATTTCCTCATAATACAACAAATCTAAACATATTAAAAAATATGAAGGATAGTTAATGCATCTCCTCCTAACAGTCCTTGCAGAAATAGTGGTTGATATTCATCTGCAGAAACAAGATTTTGTGGATAAATATAATTAACTGGTGTTACTTTATGCTCTGGTTTGAACTCCCGAAGTCAGTTGAATGAGTCAAGTTGAATAATTTTCAGTGTGGTGGAAAGATGACACAGACTACTGCTGGGGAAAAAAAAAAAAAAAAGAGCAGAATTCCAGCCTGGGATTGCATGAGTATTTACACTTAATATGGAAGAAATATATATATATATTTTCCTACTGACTTATGGGTTAACAGGAAAAGATAGAAGCTTGCATTGAAAAAACATCACAACTGCTTTTCAGTCTCTTCTCTGTTCCTTTGCCTAACTACCAGGAAGTTTGTTAATGGAATTGAAAATAAAACCAAGCACGAATAACTGAACACTACGTAACACCAAGAACCCATTAGGAACAGCTTCCTTTTAGCTGACTGTATGTTTGTAATTCAACTGAGAGCAGTTATGAAAATCTGTGCAAAACTGATGTTAACAGCTGTCACTACAAGAACATTATTTGTGACTATCATTGAAAGAGTAACTGGCAAATATTGAGTTCTCAAGCTGCAGTATTATGAAAATTTTATTTATTAAATAAGTCAGGGCTCTCTGATGATGAAAACCTGACATCTTTCTCTCACATAATAGAAGTGGTGGCCACAGTTGTTAGTAAAGAATTGAGATTGGAAAGGAACTTTGGAGGTGATTTGGTCCTATCCTCCTGCTCATGGAGGGTCTTCTAGAGTTGGTTGTTCATGAATATGTAGACCATATCCAGATAGCTTCTGATGATCTTCAAGGTGGGAGATTCCACAAACACTCAGGGCAACCTGTGCCAGTGTTTTACCCACACAGTAATTATGTGTTTCCGGATGAACCTCATGTTTGACTTTGTGTCCATTGTCTCTTGTTTGGGTGTCACTGAAAAGAGCCTGTCTCTATCCTCTTTGTACCTTCCCTTCACATATCTATATACACTGATAACATTCCAAGTCTCCCCGTGCCTTTCTAAACAGAGAAGTAAGCCTCCTGAAGATATTTTCTAATAAACTAAGTGCAGAAAAACCTAAGAAGCTTATCTTTTATCAGAATCCTTTATCATTCAATGAAAACAGAAAATGTGCAATGTCTGTTGTCAACACAGTGTCAAACAACCATATTGGGCTTGGGTTTTCAATAAAATAAACTTCTTTTGAATTGCTGGCATTTCTACAGCATTTTGAGCCAAATTCTTCACTCTCCTCTACCAGCATAGCTACAACAAGTCCACTGAGGTCAGCAAGTATAGCGTTATAATGACTAAGTGGAAGATTCAGCTTGTCAATTACTGAAGAAAAAAAGAGATAGATTGAGAATTTTAATAAAGCAGTCACATATTTAATGCTTTTAACTATACATTGTCCCTGAATGCAATTTGCCTTATAATTGTTCAGCTTCTGTATTAACTCTGATAGAAAATGGAGGTGAGAAGGTTTTTTAAAAAAATTATGTTTCAAAATCTAATCTGTGCATCTAAAAGAAAGGAAGACTAAATTTAGAACCTCTAGAAGCCAGTATATCCTCTGATATTATGAATCTGCTTGGAGTCTCAGATATGTAGCATCCTGTAGTTTTGCCCCTAACATAGTTCATCATAATACTAATGCGTTCTGTTTGCCAAAGCTCATGACTAATGACTTTGTTCTGCTTCCTTCCTTCCTTTGGGAGTACCTTTGCCTGTCTAGATTTTCCTGTGTGCTTTTAGCAAGATTCTTTAACACTCCCTTGAAAACTCAACTAAAGCGAGACTTTTGCAAAGATAGTGCTTAATGCCTGCATTCTAGAAATAATTTTGTGATCATGAGTGAAAATGTCTTCAAAAAAATTTCATGCCAGGGAAAACATGAAGACTCTGCTTCCTGTGTCATACAAATGTTTTCCCCTTTGTTTGCAAAACACCATAAATACAAGGAATGTCTGTTCTAGCAGTCAGGGAAGCAACCCTTTCCATTTAACCAAAATTTTTTCTCATAACCAAGACTTCTTAGCAAACGACCATATGCTAAGTAAATGTGTTCAAAGTGCTACATTTTGCTCATTGAAAACATGCATGGCATGATTCTTTTTTACACTAAGGTTCCTTTACACCATGCCAAAAGCTTGCAGGTCTGCAAGTACGAGTATGCATCTGCTTAATTCACACAGTACAGCCCTGAGATTATACTCCCAGAGCTTCTTCAGAACTGCTTAGAGTCTTAGTCAATAAAAATAAAAAAAGAATACGTCTTATAACATAACAATAGTGGGGGTGTGGCTAAGAAAAACTTACAGGGTAAATATTTAAAAGTAAAAAATAGGAATTCAGACATTAATCTCTTTCTCACTGCTTTTTAGAAACAGCTTTGCAATCATCAGTGATAGTCATTCCTGATAAGAGTTCATTTGCAGATGAAGCTGAAGTGCACTATGACTATATTACATGTAGAAAAACAGTTCAGCTGTTTCTGAACTCAGTGATACAATTTTTACAGGATTTTGAGTATGGTGGTTTATCAAGAGGGCTTTACACCCTTACACTTACAGATGTGCATTTGGAATTGTGACAAAATCTGTTCCAAACTGTCAATTGCAGTCTGTTATTTTCAGTAAGGAAAATGTTAAACTTAAGGTCTTAAGAGTTTTATGTCTAGGTAATTGCACTGTCTTTAAGTTTCATATTGCCATTCCCTGTCAATGAATTCATTTAGAAAGTCATTAAATGCTGCATCTCTTTCCAAGTCAGCTTTTATGACAAGTTTCCATACCGTAATATTCCCAGCTGGAAACAGGAGCCACAGCAATTCCACATTTAAATACTCCACTGCCAGATCCAAGTGCCAGAGAACTTACATATCCACCATAGGACTAAGAAGAAATCAGAGACAGTTTAAAATTATTGTGAAGTACAATTTTGTTCTCCAGATCAAATTCATATAAATTCATTTCAAACTAAGTATTTTGTCAGAGGACAAAGATGTTTTCTTTTTTTAACATTTTGATTTTAAATGGATCTGATGTAATTCTCCCAGAAAAGAAAAACAGTAAAAAGAAAAAAATGCAAGGTCTTTTTAAACGATAATCAGAGAAAAATGAACACGTATAAAGAGAAAAGTATTGTAAAGTGTTAATGAGTGGTTATCGCTACAGTTTATTTTGTAAGCTTGCCTGTTTCTGCTGGTTAACCAATCCTGATTTACCTGGAGAGTGAGTAGAGGTGGCTAACACGTCTGGCCTCCAATCCCTTTTGGCATTCCTTACAGTACTGTCCAAAATCCACAAGACCCTTAGGCATTGCTTATCAGCTTGCTCTCCTGCAATTCTCTGTTACGCTAAAGATACTAAGCAGGATAGGAAGCAGGAGTCCAGTAATGTTTGTGCGTTCTTTATCTAGACATTCATGATGAACAATTGAGCCAGATGGCCTGAACAATTTAACATATCTATAAGGGGGCTGTGTGGCATTTATGCTGCCCCTACAGTTGTCTTAAGCCAACTCTTTACTAGAGAGGAATAAGGAAGAATTATATGCAATTATACTTCAGGATTATTTCCAGATAGATAAAAATAAAAAGATAAACCACTTACCCAGCCCCATATTGCTATTCGTTTCTCATCAATAAAACCCATTTCTATAAACTTTCTGAGGAAAAGAAAATGATAGAAATAAATGCACTACTGCAAAACAAGATTGTTAATACTATAACCTATTTGCAATAAATATTTTTCTCACTTTTTGAAACATCATATCAATTTCAGCAAATTGAAAATCAGAATAACATATCTGATTTCTACAAAACATTAAACTAACAGACATTTCAGAGGAAAGGAAGATTTCTTTCTTCGATGAATAAAAATAGCCAAAATGAATCCACATAATAATTTTTGCTCCAGAGGATAAAATGAGGACTCTACGGAACTGACTTCTTTTAAAGAAAGTGTTTTTTTGCGTTTTGTTTTTAATACTTTGTATCTACCTGGATATACTGTCCCAACTCTCCAAATTAAGCTTCATACCTGAAGGAAAGTGTTGGGTCAAGACTGAGAGAGAAGCAAATAGCCTCAGATACAACCCAGGAGATACTTAAGCAGCTGTTAGCCTTATTTTATTAGGGCAAGCACAAGTGACAGGTAATAGCTAAAATATCCAATACAATCTGGGTGGAACCAAGTTAGATAAGCCAAAAAGTGATTCAGCTTTGTTATACTGCTGTCTTGACCCATGGGGTTCTTCCTACAGTAAAAGCCCCTCCAAGATCTTCCCACTAGAATATATGATTGATTTTCTCTAAAAATCTTGCATCTTAAACCATGTGTTAGATCAGAAAGATGGAATGCAATGCATTTAACTGAATAAAAATTTAGGCTAGGTGCTGACAGAAAATTGGGAAGTGTGAAGGCTGAGGTCATTTTTTCACAGCTTGTCTCAGCAAATTCTGCAACTGCAGAATCAGATTCCCTCTGTCTCTGGCTTTTTATGTCCAAGTGACAATTGGGACTAATTTCTCTCTCTTTAAACATGTTGTTGCTGCTAAAAGATTCAAGAAATACAATAAAATTATGTATTATATTGAAAAACATAGCATGATAAACAGATATTCTGTTCCATTTATCACTGAAAAAGGTAATGACGTTTATATCACTGAAGTGGAAAATAAATTATCACAAAGCAGGAACAGACATCCTCCTTATATACACTTGTAAATGCAGGCAGTGTTCTTAAGCAAGCAGAAAAGGCAGTGGAATCCTGGACTTCTGCATCCAATTTTTAACTGCTGGTTAGTACTAGGCCCATTAACTTGGGAAATGTTATCAAATACCTGGAATTATATCCACGCTCTGATAGGACAAATTCAAGATCAAAACAAAGAATAACTTTCTTATTCCCATACTAAAATTCTTACTTTCCTATTCTTGTGGGATTCAAACTAAACACTTTTTTAAATTCTCACTTTAACACTGCTACTGCATCTAAAATTTAACAGACAGACTTGCTTTACAAGACCCCAGCTTTCTCTCCCCTCCAAAATCTCTGCTTAAGGACTTGTTTTTCCTTTGGAACTGCTGAAGTTTTTCTGTGCAGGGGTATTCTGTGCAGGGTTGTGGGGAACAACTACCAGAAGACCTCAAACATTTTCTGTTTTTTATAAGTATTTTAAGATGACATGGAAAAGCCAGTGTCACAATTCAGTTTTCTTAAAAACTTCACTTCTGACTTTTAGCTAATAGCTATAGCTATGGTCCACCACTGGTTAAGATCACTGGATCTTCAGCTAATTTCTATGGTGACTGAGATAGGTATCCCCTACAGGGGAGACTTCAGAATAATTGAAAATACATTAGCTTACCCCTCAGCACTGATGTGCACATTTCCTTAAGCCTCTGATGATGCCCTTACAAAATGAAAGTGCTGAGATCCAAGTATGTATTTAGTAGTACATGGATGTAGTACACCACACAAAACCACACTGACACCAAATATCCCACTAACATCTTATTTCTACAAGTTTTACACCTTATTTCCTTATTTTCCAGCTCTCTGATGAAAGGTTCAGGAGTGCATTTAGTATGTCTTTTTTTCCATACTACTTTTTGTAGTTGTGTTATGTACAGTTTTATTGGGAAATGCTCTACTTACTTCACTGCTGAGATTTGATCCTCAACTTCATAGACTCCTAGTCTTCGATAAACGGCATGCAAAATCTTGTCACCTTGATAAGCTGTTCCTCTGCCATCTACTAGAGCAATGATAATTCCCTCTTTGCTTGCAAGGTAAGTTATCCAGCTAATGCTAAAAGTGTGTTTTACATTCTGACTGCATGGTCCTCCATACCTAAAAGTAGAAATTAACACATTCCAAACCCAGATGTATAAATGAATACCAGATACTGGACTATTGATAAGTATAAATTATATTTTCTCAACAAGTATTTTGCTAAATGACTGTGGTTCAGAGAGTCTGGTAGGCAGAAACAGTAATACTAGCTTATTCATAAAATTTTACTTCCTAAAATTCATTTAAATCCTTAATGTCTTATGCATTAGGTAAGTCCCATTTGTTTTAGTTGAGAACAAGGGGCATGACATCAGGTATCCATCCTAAGGGGAATCCTTGGAAGAGCTGTATTTCAATTTTTAATTATTTTCAAATTCATTGGGTATAGAAATTAGGTATTATAGCACTTTTTGATGCCTTTTTTCCCCCATCATTCTGTAGAATCACAGAATCACCAAGGTTGGACAAGATCATCCAGTCCAACCACCCACCTATCACCAATTTGATCTTCACATGTATTACACATTAACAAAGAAAAACAAAAGTAAAAGTATAGCTCCATATACTTTTTAGTTATTACTAGACCTTTGTTTCAGTAGAGAATATTATGTATTGTGGGAACTGTAGGCTGAACACACCCCACATAGCTGGGCAACATGGATACACTATTCACAACAATGATCTAATACAAATTATCATTTGACCTCTAGGACACAACTGACTTTATCTTCTGCTCTAAATTTCAGCCAAATATATTTAGCTTTGTTGGACCTTTGGATCATCAAAGGATTGGGTTTTTTTACCCCACTCGTAAGAAAATGAGGTAAGCTTTTATGTTTTCCATATTGACAAATCCAAAGTCAATGCATTCAAATAGCTTCAGGATAAATTGAAGTGGCAACAGAACTAGTAAATCCAAGCAAAAAACTGCATGTTTTTATTCTTTTCCTTTTTCTGAGGAGCTAACCCTTGCCATGATAAGATAAATATTGAAAACCTCATTGATTTTTGTTAGGTTGAATTTCTATTCCAGAAATACATTAAAAATACAAACAAAATAAAAATTGTTTTTCTTTTGCATAATAAAAATTTGAAAACATCTTAGGTTTCCTTAATTATGATGATTATATTTATGACAAAACAGCAAAATTGAAAAAAAGGAATTGTTACCTACACCTGAATAAGCAGTGGGTACTTCTTGGATCTATCAAATTGTGGGGGTACAAGCATTTTGTACCACAAAGCTAGAAGAGACAGTAACAATCAGAGTTACATAATTAACGGTTACAATGATTTCTCCAAGCACAATCCATAGTTTGATGTAATGGTAATGAAATAGTAATAGGAAATTAATCAGCACAAACTGTAGAATGTATAAACTGTAATCCACAAAACTCATACAAGTAATTGTTTATAATGACTGTTCAGAAGTAAGTGCACATTTTTATTATTGAAGTCATGCTATTTAAAAAATCATGACTTCACCTAGCAGCAGGTTTCTAGTTTTCCAGGTGTCTAAAGATACATAATTAGGAGTACAACTGTTGTTAAGATTTTGAGAAACGAGTTTTGGAAACATTATAGTGATTCACTACTATGGAATATTATTTGTAAAGTTACTAAGAAAAACAGCAGTGTATGCAAGTCATACACCATCAGAAGTTATAAATGGCAGTTTATGTTTCACTTTTTATTACCACCATGCTATAATGTTTTTATGTGATATTTAAACACTACAGCAATATTGTAAACATACTTTTAATTGCATTATGAAGAAAAAATGTGTTTCAACTTTTATTCTATTAATGAGTACACTGAGGCATAGATAAAGTGCTCACTGTCAGAAAAGGCAGAACAAGGGTCTGATTTCCAATCTAGCAGGCTAAGAAGTTTGATCTATTAAAAAAATATACTTACTATAACAAAATGAAGGCAAAATAAAAGAGTTAGGAATAAAAAGTATAACAAAAATTTGTAATCCTTACTTATACCATCCACTTCAAGTTTATTAATTTCTTCTTTTGGCAGTATGATCTCTTGCAGAGCAGACTGCAATTCCTGGTTGTCTTCTAATATTCTGAGTTCTAAGGAAAATAAATGTCCAAATTATTAATTAATTTATTTGTTAATTTCTCTTTCTTAAATGTGATTTGTTTCGTGTTATTAGAAAAGGAAGAAAATCTGTGAAATTTACAAGCAGAATAATGAAATCAGCTTAGACAATTCAATTTGGGTTTGATCAAATAGATAAATAAAAACAAGGCACTGGAGTTACCATGCACAAATACCCCTTAGTTTTGTAAAGGATACTTATTTTGCAATGCAAATAGTTTCACACACTAGCTGTGAATATTAGAGTTCTGGATGTCAGGAGAAAACTCTTTTCTCCTGCATCATGTCCTCTCTTGCTTACCATAGGATTTTCACTTTAGACGCAGAGACTGTTGGGCAGTATGGTTAAGCCCATGCATATTTGTGAATATCTTGTTTCTGAGCTAACACAGAATATTCGGGATCTTATGGGGCAGAAGCAAATATATTTTCAAAATGCTGCCAACTGCAATCAAAGTGATCCACAATGTCTCTTTCACAGCTTGCAATCCAATCCATGACAATTAGTTTTGCACCACGGAAGAGATTATGAAAGCAGAGGACTTAAATAAGATCAATACACAAAAGGTCATGTAAGAGGTCAAAGAAGAGCCTAAGAGTGAGGCATCATGAAACCATTGGCAAAATCCTTTAAATGAAACTGTTCTCTCCAGCAGAGGTTGAGAAATGCCTATCTATATTTAGGCACTTCGCTGCATTTCATGCAATTCCTATTTTGATAAGGAAGATAGATATTAGGGGCTCTTGATACACAAGGTTGGGGAGGGGAGGAGATAGGAGGGGAAGGGAGGGGACTGGTGGTTGTGAAGGTCAGAATGTTTCTTGTTGGAGTTTCACTTTTGTGTAAATATATCTCCTCTGAAATAGTTATTTGAATGGATATTTTTTCACAATTCATTTGAAAGAACTTTTGCTCTTTCCTGGTATCTGCTGATGGCTGAAGACCATCGAAATTCTAATTAGTACAGTACGGTATCCAAAAGTAAAAAATCTAGGTACTACACTGAAGTCTATTGCATATGGTAGGGCGGCTTCATGAAAAAATATCAGAGAATACTGAGCTGTGAAAAGGGATAGTTTTGAAGTCAGAATAATTTATTCTTCAAAGTCAGTCTTAAAATTTGATAGAAAAAGAGTTGCCAATATTGATTGCATCTGTAACATATGAACAGATATAAGGATGTCATAAATTTGTTAATTCAGGAAAGAAAATAAAGACATCATTGTATAAATGGATGTTTGGATTTTGTTAATTAGCAAAATAAGAAAGACAGTAGATATTTTAATAACACTTATACGTATACAATATGAGAGGCTTCTTGGTCACAATCTTAAATGTGACATTAGAGGGTCTGCATATTGAATATCAAGAAATACAATTGTCCAGAAACAGGCAGAATATTTTCTGTACCTCTATCATTCTCGTTCTCAAAAAGAGTAGAAATAGGAATCCCAGGACCTGTCATAATAATGAAAGAAAGGTCATTTATAGTTTGAAGCCAGAATTTGGCGATAAGATATAGATTACATTAATGCTGGTAACTGACAGGAATTAAAGATCTTAAGATTTAGAATGGTACAAGATTGTGTTACCTATTGAATAGCACTCTAGTCTTTACTGCACAAAATACATAAGGTATTGTGTGTGTTTGTAGACTTACATAATATACATGTATTGCATAGCAAACATAATAGAAGTAACTTTGAATCTATCAACAAACTCTCACTCCATAGAGATGAAGTGACATCTAGTTAATACCTGAGATGCGATTACATAAGATGACTGTGGAATTAACATTGGGAAACATTCTTCTGAGAACATGTCACATCATATTTGTGAAGCTGACTGGCTTTCATGTGGTGATGACCTTAGAGACTATTTTGTGCAAGAATGATTGAAAGGTATTGTTATCAGCCACATTTGGTCGTCTGCTTAACACAGGTTCTAAAAACTGTTCAGCTAATCATTCAGTGCCAAAGAACAGTAAATATTATATGAAGAACGCAAAAGGAAAATCTCAGACTGTTTCCCCCCTGCTTTTTTTAGACTGTAACACTGATCTTGATTAAAATGGATGAACTCATTCTTCGTGACTCTGTGTTTTAAGTGGTTTCAATAATTCCACATTTTGATGAATTGAAATTTTCTAATTTCTGTTATTAAAAAATATTTTCAGGTAGAAACTATCCAGGATTTTTATGGCTGACAGATTTTAATCATTTCAATTGGGTAACAAATTGTAATGGTTTCTCAGAGCTACCTTTGATTACACACTTTGAAAATTAATCCTTTTCAAAACCCTGCTCTTGCTTCTGCAACAACTTCGATGAGTCAGCTTAAAACCTGTTTTGTGCCATAGAGGATTTTCAAATATTTGTTTTTATTCTAAAAATCCCAAGCTTTTGAGGAAAAAATTATAAAAGAAGTGAAAATATTTGTATTTCTGAAAAAAATCTCCAAGGTTTTTGAACATGGAAAAAATTGTAGAAATATTTTCTGGTTATAGTGAAACGTCTATGATTCCTCAGGTCATTGTGTTAATGTTTTTGTAACTGTGATTTTGATACATCTAACAGAACAACTGGTTATATGTTTGTTTCCATGCTATACATACCATAACAGATCAAGGCATAGTACTTAGAGCGCTCACTGAACCTTGCTGTATAATACTGGCATCTCTCTTTCCGTAAATTGCAAGTAATGCATAGTTTTCTGATAGGCTTACTTCCAATACTAATTCTAGGAGAAAAATTAAATACAATTATTAATTTTGCTACAATTAACTTAATATGTGTCTGCCTTGTGTTCTGGAACATAGTGTACTTGGAAAAGAGTTCCTTTTAAAAATAAATGTTTTCCCTTTTTACTAGTTTTTTCCTAACAGCATATTTAAAATTTGGATAGTATTTCTCAATTCTTAGATATAATGAGGTCATGATTTAATTAAAATAGCTTGAGAAATTGCACTTAAAACTTTCTGAAACTAAATTCTGTTATTGAAAAATCCACACCCACCACCTAGTATCATTAATTCAACATTGATAACACTTACTTGTAAATATTTCTTCTTCCTGGATAGCCTTCAAATTCATTGCTTGAGTAGAAACTGTGAATTAATTTAGATGTTAATAAATAATCCACAAACTGATGATCTGTAAACCAGCATCAAGACAAAAAGATATCTTGGAAGTTAACTTACACTTTCTCAGGTTGCTGCTAATGATGGAAGATTAAGTTAAGCTTACACGTCTTTCATCTTACTAAATCTTTGCTGAAACTCTCATTAGGTAATAAATACACCAAGTAAGTAAGATTTCTGTCTTAATTCTTAAGAGTTAATCACCTCAATTATGTAAGATGTATCTAACTATACAGTAAATGCAACGAAGAAACAGCTCAAATTCAATGAAATAAAATTGAACTGCTATTTGTATGAAGGTTAACTAAATTCTTAAAATTAAGTATTAAGACTCCCAAAATTGGGCAGCTGATAATAAATGGAAAGACTGAGGGCAATTTGCAAAGAATCTACCAAAAATGAGCCAAGTTTGCAAACCTGTATAATGCCATTGCATACGAATTTGTTGAGGATGCATTCAGTTGGATGCAATACATTTCTTGTTAGTTAGAACCTGATGAGTTGACAGAAGGCTGATGTGTGTCAAATGATAAAGTATTGCTTTTATTGACAAAATACTCACAATCTATACTCTTCTAAGTGGTACTTACATTGCATCATTTGTTACTCTAAAAATATATATTGCCTCCCATTCTCCACTTGTAATTTGGATTGCATTCTCCTGTGAGGCAAAATACATGAATTACTGAATATGGCAAAATTATTTCATAAATTCACAGTACATTAAAGTAGAAAACTTAGATTGACTTACCACAGAGCCATTGATGTAATGTATATGCTTATAACCATTTTTGTCACTAAAAATTTTGTAGTATGAACTGCTGTCTGAGGTAAAATATGGTGCAGAAACAAAGAACTGAAACCAAAGAACATGGTAGATCAGATGTAAGAAAGAGTGTCCAAGTTGTTTAATAGGTTATAGTCTAAAAATTAAAAATAACAACTCTATTTCAAAACTTCATATGGAACAGTTTACTTCAGAAAAATGTTCACCGATTATATGTATTCTTATTCAGTGTAAATGACAACTTCTAATCTGTCATGTCAGCTTTTTTAAGCTGATAATACAAATATCTAAAGTTGCCTACAATATAGGATTTTTACTTGTAGAGTGGAAAAATTTGCATACTCGGAATGAGTTGCAGTCATTTAAGAATATTTAACGGTGATCTAAAAAAAAATAATAATAATTTCTGAACGAAACTAATGTTTGTAGACAGTACCAGACTGGAATCCTGAAAATCACAAAGGTTAACTGATTCACTGAACAAAAATGACACTGAGTGAAACCAATATCCAGTCTTTCCCATATTATTATACTAACATTTAAGAACAGATGAAGCCATTCAGATTTTGCTTCCTTTCAAACCATCAGCTCCTTACTGTCAGTCAGATACTGCAACTGTAAGTTCTATTTTCAAAATATGAGAACAGGATGACTCGTAAACAATTCTAACAGCACCAAACACTTCTGAGTGGGTATGAATAAAACACAAACTGATTAAAAACCGTGACCAACAGCTAAATTATTCGTGAGTAAGCTTCTAAGATTTCTTAATCTTTGTATTCTCATAAAGGATAAAGCAGGAATTTATGCTTGTGTACCATTTCCCTAATTGTATTAAAAACCTGCTATTTCTCCAGAGAAGAAGTTAAAAAATGAAGGGGACCAAGGAAGTAATCCACTTAAATGTGTAATTTTTACGTAAAAAAAAAAATAAAATCTCTTCAAGGATGGCATACTGAAAATTGGTGCGCTCAGTTAAGTCCACAGAAGGACATTAAGGCACAGCATGCGATTCCCCATACTGAATTCTGTTAACTTCACCTGTATGAGGAGTAACATAAGAATTAACATGTTTATAATCTCTGAAAGCTGGCAGCTTAACAAAACACAGAACATCATAAACCATCTCAATCCTACTGTGCAATAGGTTTAAGGCAGTAGCATGGTATGACTCTGAATACTGCTTTGTCATTCATTTCTTCATAGTAAGGATGATGGAGCACTGGAAAAGGCTGCCCAGAGAGGTTGTGGAGTCTCCTCTGGAGATCTTCAAGATCCACCTGGATGCCTACGTGTGGAACCTGGTCTAGCGAGCCTGCTTTGGCAGGGATTTGGACTCGAGGATCTCTAGAGGTCCCTTCCAACCTCTACAATTCTGTGTGATTCTGTGATTCTGACTCAAAACAACACTGTGAAGATGCAGAAAATTGTAAGTTCCCATTAAATCAAAACAGAGTACAAGAAAACCTACTCCGCCTGCCCATCCTGTTTGACTCTCTTCTGTGTGCTGTTGATTCTGAAAAACAAAATCAAACATACACTCTTAAAGAAGTCTCTACATTAAAAATTAATCAGATTATGATTAGGTTAAATCAAATTAGATTAAAAAACTTCATATAAAGTCTCTCCTAAAGGAGAATTTTAGAATACTTGCTATGGTGATTCAGGAACTTGAAGAATGTCCAAGGTAAACTATATTACTGTGTTAATATTATAATGCTTGCTAAGTTACTTTGGCATCAGACCTAAGTGAGATACAAAGCAATTGTTTCAAAATTACACAACATTTACAATGCAAGCAAGGAATAACAACCACTTGGTTACAGGAATTTTTGATTGAAAACAGTTGAAATAATTTCAGGAATAAAAATCCACATCAGATTTTCAGTTGGCTTGATATAGTTCCTTCCGTTTCACAGCAGTCATGTTGATTTATACCTGAGGATGATGACTACTAGGTTTTAAGGCCTATCTTTAAAAGTAAGCCTTAAAAACTTTAAAACTATCAGGTAAATACTTTGGTATGCAAGCACTGAAATTCACACAATAGTGCAAAAACACTTTTACTTAGACAACTGGAATGCTGAGAAGCTTAGCTACTACTATTTCCTTTGGCCTGCTGAGTATTCTGGTAAACAATGAGAAAACATTTTTCACCCTCTGAAAACAGGTGACTATTTTGGACCAAGTTATGAATTCAATTTTTTTAATACCTTTATTGATTCAAGTTATTTCTTTTATGTGATAAGTAATTCTGGTTTTGTTTCAAAATAACAGATATTAGAATTCGGTGCAATCTCGCAAGATAATTCCTGTTTTGACTACCTGAATAAGTTCTTTTCTCATTCTGCAGCGCAATAGCAGGGACTTCCAGTTGCATCATCAGTCCCACTGAAGTCAGGCAACACAGCAATTTATATTTCAAACTATCTCGTATCCACACAGTGTAGAATAAATTGAACTAGTATGGTGCATAGAAATCTGAGGCTCTCCATTTTTGTTACTCTGCCTAGAGGGCATTTAAAGACCTGATTTTCAACACTTCTTAAAATCTCACAAAAACATACTTAAAAGAATTGGAAACTGACAAAAATCACACAGTTAGCAAAAACCACCCAGATTATAACATTCTGAGAAGATGAACATAAATTTTTAACTCCTGTAACATCTTGAAGATGATTTTTATAAAGTGTTATGCTGAGCATAAATGGATCAGTCCCCCATTCTTAGAGGTGCTTTTATATTTTTGTTTATTTTAGTTACAAACTTACAAAAAGCATACTCAGTGTTTTCCTATGATTTTTTTACTGAAGAGTCCTTGTTGGATGGAGCAAGTGATTCAAATCTTGGATACTATAAATGCATTTCTTTTGTTTCCTTGTAAGCTTTGCTTTATATAATTTTTTCATTTAATAAAATATTTCTTCACAATCCAAATTAAGTTCAGCAATTTTGCTTTCTGAAGAATGTCTTTTTTACATGTTATTAAAGTTCAGAATTATGTTTTTTTTCCTTCCAACACAACTCTCTGCAAACTGGCTTATTCAAGTGAAAGTTGCAGGTGCTTGCTCCTTGGAATTCTGTTCAGTACTTTGCAAGAGCTGCAATGAGCTATTAAATTAGTAGATGGATTTTTTTCTTAGTAAGATAAGAAAAATGGGAAGTACTGTTTCATATCTGCATCATAGATTTATTTATCATACTTCAAATTAAGGTTCTCCCATATGAGTAGTTCCATGACCTCTATGGGATTTTTCTGTTATTTAAGCATTTGCAGAATTTAGAGACTTAGCATATTTATAGTAAACCCTAGTTTTACAAATGAATACTTAGATGCCTAGCTTTTACTCACATAAATAGTTCCACTGAAGTCATACTGGCTTCTCTGGGTTATTCACATGAGAAAGACTTGAACACATGAATATTTTTGATGAATCAACACTTTAGGAACATCTTGTGGATTATACTTTGTTATTAATTTCAAGTACATAAAGCCTAGTACATTTATTGTACATTAGTCTCTATTTAATCTGAAGTCAAAAAGAAAACTACTTTTGCTGATGTAAACGCACAAAGATATACTTCCTAACAGCAAATAGAGCTAATGCAGCACTCCCATCTGTTCACACTCCTTCAATTGGCCATTTGTGCAGACTTTAATGTGATAAAAGCATTGTATCGCTGTATAAATATAGAATTATAGAAACGTCAAGAGTGATTCCATAAATAAGGTTTCATGGATAGATGCAATTAAACAAGGATCATGAACACAGTCCTGCAAAATATTAATTGTACTGGTCTGGTTCCAGCAAAGCAATTAAGCACAAGCTATATTTTAAACACATTGGCCTACTGGCATAAATTAAACTGCTTACTTGCTTTAAGTCATTTGGTGAATTGTGGTAAAACTCAAAATTCCTTTATTCATTTTTTATATTTTTTAAATATATGTTTTAACAATTATCAAAATGTGAATTATTTGGAGGCAAGATCCTGATTGAGTGCTAATGTACTTGTATATAGAAGCAATAACTTAAGAAAGACACCAACTGCCATAAATACATATTTTGCCCTAACAGACTCAAATCATTTCCCTGTGGAACCAATAAAAGTTTTGAAAGAACAGGACCTTGGTTTCCTTTCAAATTTGCAGCAATTGTCATATTACAAAGGAATAAGTATTTTCAACTTGGAAAGGCTATGTCGATAAACCATAAGTTTACAACATATAAGTTACACAGAAGATTATATTAAGTATTCTATATGATTCCACTTTTGAAAATGAAGAGGAAAGAAGGAACTAAGCAATAATTTTGAAAGCTAATCAATAGTACTCTTGTTATTTTTATTGCTGTTTATTACTTGAACCTCACTAAAAATATATTTTGGTGATTTTTGTGCTGTTGCAGTTAGAATTTTTTCATTCTTCCCTCAAACAGGATTTAAAATACTGAAGAAGTTATCATTATTAGCTGAAAGATGAATGTGACTAAACACTGGGAAACAAAATTATTTTCCTAAAGTCACGGAAATATTAAATGTACTTTTTGAGTCAAGAACAACTTGTGTATGATGAGTGGATGTTAAAAAATAGGACAATTCAACAGAAAGTAGCACATGGTAACTCCAACAATGTATATTTCTGACTTTATTACCTCTGGACAGTCCCAAGTATTTGAATTTTCTTTGAAGTCACAAATAGCTAAGACTGAAAAATTCTGGATTCTCTTTAGCCATTGCACACAAACTCGATTATCTGTTACCCAAGTAAGCCAAGTAAAATAATGATCACTAAAAAATAAATGAAAGAGAAAGAGTGGTTATTAAAGAGCAGGAATACAGAAAAAATGCTACAGACTATAACCCCACTTTGCAGCAACAAACCTATTCTATTAGGAATTTTTTTTTTTTTGTCCTTTGTAACAATATATCATATGGGCAGACAGAAACAATGTATATTCCTATTTGTCTTCTGATGCATCTGTGAGACTAATATGGCACTCCACCATAAAAAACAAAAACAATTCAGAGTTTCAAGCATTTCAAACAAGCAGACAAAAAGCGTTTTTAAAAAAATCTGATGACATTTTTGAGGACACAATACCTTGATGCTATCACTGCAGGAACTGGCACCTCTTTAGGACCAAATACTTCAGTGTTAGTAGTGTCTACTATAAACACTTTAACGGTAGGATTTTTAGCACCAGCCTTCAAAGAAAATGAATGAGGTTATTCAAATCTAAATAAAATTCAGAAGTAGGAAAAAGACAACAGTTTTTGTGGGAAAGGAAACAGATTACAAAATATTCAGTTGAGTACAACATTGTGCATGTGACCCTGCAAGATCTTGTGACTCTAGAGAAGTAGTTTGTTATTTTGCACCATTTTATAAATAAAGAAGAAAAGTTTTGGAACAGTCCAATTCTGTGCCTTTCTACACTGAAAATGTAATGCTTGATGCGCAGCATGGATCTCTGCAGTACTCACTACATTAGGAACAAAACTCAGCTAACAAACAAATACTTGCCATAGCTTTTACTTCACAGAAATCATAAAAAAAGGTCTCATAACTGACATAGCATAGTGGAAAAAAGCAACTGGATAGTCATAACATCACAGAAAGTAAATTTAATTGGAAAAAAAAAAAAAAAAAAAAGGCTTGACCATGCAAACATGCTCTTTCATGCAGTTTTTACTTACAAGAGGAATACTATTTATTTCAGCAATATTATTCAATATCTACAATTTTGAGTGTATTTATGTCTTTATAACTTGGCCTAAGTTTGCTTTCATCCATTAATTTAGGCCACAATGGATTTAAGCACTGTAATACAAACATTTCTTCAAGCACAACTAATTTTACAGTTGCCATAACTTATTTCTCAACAGAAAGGAAGTCAAAAGAATGATAAATTTACCTTGGGGTATGGGATAATTATTTTTCTTGGGTATTGGTCCTCACCAAAATACGAATATTCAATTACTGGTATGTCAGAATCATTAAATTGGACATATGCTAAATATTTTCCACTTGGAGACCACCACAATGCATATTTTGTTGCTAGCATTTCCTCTGAGGGGAAAATAATAATAATAATAATTTGTAACAGTTTCTCAGTGTAATTAATCTATCTTCTAATCTATTTTATCATTTTACTCTTACCAACGTAGATATGTGAAAACTTATACTAGATAAATATCAAGACCTGCATCAAACATACTGGTATACATCTCAAATCTGAAAGGCCTCAAGAACTCCCAGAACGTGCACAAATTGCGTTTAACTCACTTGGATTACTCGTGTGTTCATGAGTTTAATATTTTATGCATTGAAGTGCCAAATAAACAATCAACCTTTAAACCCTCAACCACTACCTACACAGTAAAATAAGAACCAATTTATAAAGTTCTGAGATAGTTTCAGTTACTAAATACTCAGGATTTTGCTTACACAGAATGAATGAAAAATTCAGTCGCTAATGTATTTCTAGCTATACATATTCTTAAAAGTAGTAATAGCTTATTAAAAACAAACAAACAAGAACAGCTGGAGCACACATTTCCAGGTGCTGTTTTTTGGCAAATTGTATATATTTATATTTATAAATAAATATATTTACATAAATCCCTTGGAGAATCCATCTTACCCCTTCTCCAGCTTCTGTTTCCCAAGTAGCTCTCTGAATCTGTTATCATTGGGTAAATCTCAAAGGCAAAACATGCATCTGCGAATCCTTCTGTGTATACATTTCCACCCCTCTCTCCTTCTCTGTAACCCTGATTCTTCTCCTGTCCAAATTAAGATCTAATCCTATATCTCTGCCAATGTCTCACACCACCCTTTGGATGTAAACAATTCCTGCGACTCTGTTACTCTTCTCTGGTGAGCCTCACTAATTTTCCCTTTTTTAAAGCATTAAGCAAGTCATGCTTCTCCTGTCCTATAAAGCCTTTCACAGCTTGATTGTACCCCAGCACTCCTCTCTCACTGATTAAGCAAAGGTTAACTCTGCCTTCTAATCCTTTTGTGATGCCGATTTCCATTTCATACTTTCTATCCATCCTTTACTGGATGAGGCAGGAAACGGGACAGCTGAGGATAAGGAAAAGGCTGAGGTTCTCAATGCCTTATTTACATATATCTTTAAAGGTCAGACAAGTTATCCTTGGGATATCCTACCCCCTGAACTGGAAGTCTTAGATGGGGAGAAGAATAAATTGCCAGTGATTCAGCTGGAAACTGTTAGAGACCTGCTACTCCACCTGGACTGGCACAAGTCTATGCGGCTGGATAGGCTCCACCTGAGGGTGCTGAGGGAGTTGGCGGAGCTGATAGCCAAGCCACTTTCCATCATCTGTCAGTGTTCCTGGTCAACCAGAGCGGTCCCAGAGGACTGTAGGTTTGCCTATGTGACTCCAATCTACAAGAGGGATAGCAAAGAGTTTCTGGGGAGCTATAGGTCTGTCAGGCTGATCTCGGTGTCAAGAAAGGTTATGGAGCAGATAATCTTAGGGGAGATCACACGGCAAGTGTAGGACAACTGGAGCCTATGAGCAGTGCCCAGATGTACAAAGAGGACATAGAAAACAACAAAACATGATATGGAAAGGGACTAGATATATTATGCGAAAGTAAATAATATTCTAATTTGAATTTGTCATCTTCAAATTTTGAATGGCCTGCTGCTCCTTTCTAAGAGATGTTAAAAGGTACATAGTGATTAGCATACATCTACTTAAAACAGTTTTACTAAACGTGTCTCCTTTCTCTTCCTCTCTCCCCAAAACAAGAAGCCCTTACCAGTTCCAAGAAATCCCAATATGGTAGAGAATAGAATAAATAAAGTAATTTTTAGGGCTCTAAATTCATTGCATCATCACAGATTGTTTAGAATGGTTTATGATAACTTAGTAATGTAGGTTTCACATGCTGTTGTCCTTCAAGATTTACTTACCTTCATAGACCCAATCTGGTATTCCATTAAATATTTCATTTTCTTTTCCATCACTAGTTAGTTTAATTGGTGCCTCTCTTGGACTTTGTTTCAAATAGATATTATTTTGGTAAACATACACCTAAAGATGAAAATATTTTTTATGAGTACATGCATCAAAAAGAGAGGCTGTGAGAATTTTTACAGTCAATGAATACAAAACAAGAAATATTTGTTTTAATAACTCTGTATTAAAACCCTTGCAAATCCTGCAAGAACAGGTACTTCTGTTTATGTTATAGGACAAATTCTACTTTCAAGTATGACTCTCCAATAAAAAAGTACTCTCCAATACAAAAAAATCTATATTTTTTCCATTTGAATTTTTCTTTCTTGTGAGTTTTATGAAGTTAGTATGATGCTTAAGTGTATTTTCTTGCATGAATATTCCAAAAATAACTAATATTTATAAACTTCTTACTATATTCAATAGGTCCATAAGAATTAGCGAGAAATAAAAAAAATTTCAAATATTAAGTAGTTAATTAAAAAAAGATTTTTTATAATACACAGAATCTGGCAGACGTTTTCTGAAGTAAAAATTTGAGACTGCATTTTAACATAGGATCTTTAAATCTTTATATTAAACTCATATGTCATATGGTATCAAAGGAAAAATCATTGTTTTTTAGGCCCTGAAAACCTTATTTAGTCCTATACGCAATTACTTGGTTAATGCTTGATACTGGACTGGCTAGCTAAGTGAAACATATAATACAGTTAAGAATGCAGATTCTTACATTGAAAAACAGTCAAGTTATAATTTGACAAGATAAAAGGTGTTTTTTTTTTTTTTTTTTTTAATCATTCTTGCTCATAAGCAAGGTTGGGACAAACAGGCTTGTCAAAAATATGGCCTAATGAAACAATAACCAAAGGCAAATAAAAGTCTTCTAGCCTTGTTATCTTTACTGACCAATTTGTGTCCAACGGGTGACCAGGATATATACTGAATTTTATGTGGAAGCTGATTTTCTGTTACAAAACCACTAAAAAAAGGAAAGAGGTTGAAATGGCTTTATGTTGACAGTACAAATGTATCATTATACTGTACATTCATATAAAACTCAAGAAGGGCTATATTTTTGTTTTGTAAACAAAGCAAAATTAATGCAGTCAGTGAGGCATGCAACAATGTGATTGTGTGTACTAGTGCTGGAAAAGGCTTGCAGCTCAAGCTTTTGAAAATATACTCAGCATTCTAAGAAGGCAGTCTTATCTCTTTCTAAAAACTGCACAAGCATCTGCAAGCATTTCCTCTATCTGCTATTTGCATTATAGTCTCAGCAAGCCTCAACAAGCAAGGAGACAACTCTGATCACGTTGTATTTCCCAGGATATAAGATGCGGAAGCAAGTTTAACAGCAGCAGTTAGAACATCTGTTAAGGACCACACAGCCACATGCAGTACCTCTCTACTTACTTCAACTAGTAGTAATTCTGTCACCTTGTGCCAAGAGTTTACCAAGAACGTAGCTTAGTGCAGTCCCTGCTCAGAACTAAGAAGCTTTTAGTCATTCTGTGTCTTCTGGGATAAAAAGGTGTCTGGGAAGGCAGACAGCCTCCTTCAGACTTCAATGAAAAGCAAAAGAGGAATGGTTTGGGGAAGGTCTTGAGAAAGAGACCAAATGCCATGGGAGGAACTGTAAGCTTTTGGGGAAACCAAGACGGACTGTTATAAGATCACTGAAGGACATGTGAGATTATTAGGAAAGCTAAAGATGAAATTATTCAGAAAATAATGAATTAGAAAAAGAAAGGGAGGGAGACGTCATGTGTGAGACTGAAGTGGACCAAAGCAGTCAAAAAAGGTGGAAGAAAATAATGCAATGAAGAAAATAGAAGGTGAGAATTTTGAGCCGTCAAAGTTTCAAGGCATGATGTATAAAGCAATCTACATATTTGGGTAAGCAGATGAAAGGACTGTCAGATTTTCTCAGAGGCAAGCAATCTTTTGATTTTTCAGAAATAATAGATAACAATAACCAAACAAACAAATGACAGTTTCAAGTAAAAGCCAAGCAGTGGATAGTCACATAGCTATAGAATTTTTCAATTCAGTGCCTGCGAGCACATCTTTAAGGAGTATCACCATATCCCTTTGTAAAAAATAACAGATCTTACCCATATATGAGATCATAAATGTGGTATGATGCAGTATAAGAGTATCTCCACAGCTGCAAAAATTAAGCAAACAAGAAAAAAATTATTAAATTGGGAAAAAAAGATAATTTAAGTAAAAACCATCAGATGGATTTCACAGCCCTCCACTTTACTCACGAAAAGACTGAGAAAAATTTATGCATAGTAACCACAAATACTGAATGAAACCAAACATTTAATTAAGCAATATATAAAATAATTACCTTTGAATAATTGCTCTCCAGAGCTATGAAGTATTTGTCTGATGACATCACATAATTTGAAGCATTAACCTGTTTCTGAAAGATTAGATTTCAGAGTTTAGTAAACATTATAAGGGACTGATTAGTCAAATCTTAACCTGCTTACTTCTAAAGAGATACTTGAAACACAACTGCATTTTGCAGTCTTTTCATTAGTTGAAAAGATACATACCATTGTGCTGTTGGTCATGATGGTAGTTTGGTAGTTCATGTCAACATTGAAAAGAATAATATCATTTTCTGGAGTCTGATGAAGATATTCACTATCTTAAAAACAAACAAACAAACAAACAAAAAACAACAACAACAAGAGAAATGGGGTGTTATGTTGCAAAGATACTATAGAGCAGATCTGTTCACCAAAGT
The DNA here is from genome assembly GCA_013399175.1 of Odontophorus gujanensis. Lineage (NCBI taxonomy): Eukaryota > Metazoa > Chordata > Aves > Galliformes > Odontophoridae > Odontophorus > Odontophorus gujanensis. Next base: position 127,225 of record VXAB01012515.1, read on the forward strand.
ATTAACTACTCCTGTCAGTGAATAGATTTTGAGCAAGTATCCTTATGCATCTACAAACACATAGAGAAAAAAAAAAATTGTCTTCTAATGATGTCAAGGTACAGAGATATAACAGTCAAAAGGTTTCTTAATTATGTTCCCAAGATCACATGCTGCATGCAGAATCAGCTAGTTAGCTTCATTATTAAATGCCAGACTTTGTTTTCAATAATACGTGATTGAGAATACCAGGGACAGATCCATAATATGCCAGTATCACAACATAAAACCTATAATGAAAATGTTCAATATCCTTGCTTATAATTTCACCAAAATATTCTCATTTCTACAGACTGTAGACATAACATCAGTGCCATGTAACTGTCAGTACAAAAATGACTCTGCCCTTACTCACATATAATGATCCTACATAATGAAGGTGAGTGACCTCCAATGAGAACTGAATTTAATCTATTGTGTGCTCAAGACATGAACCACAGTTTGATAGAATATGAAGATCAGAATTTTAGTTTCACATCATCATTTTCATTGCTATAAATAGAGATAAGGAATTGCATACTTGATGTAGCTTAAGAGAGAAAGACTTTAACCATTTAAAAGCAGCCTGAAACACTGTATAAGGTTTTCATTAGGGGGAAAACTAGATCACTCTTGGACATTAGAAAGCACTTACGTGATTTGAGTAAAATCATTTGTAGTGATCTCAGGTTCCCTTATAAAGTTATTCAATTTCAGCTCCCTGCTTCAGAAGAAAAGTAGGCATATGGAATGCTGTAGGCATGACTATCTATGGAATCTATGGCATGACTTTTGTGTGAGTTTTGTGACTGTTAAGAGGAAAGATAAGTCTAAGTGAGGAAGTTATAAAGAGGGAATGTGAATATCAGGTTTAGGTGATATGCTGCCTACATACTACAGACATTCATACAGAATTCTAACAAATGGTGACCTAATTTTTAAATCACGTAAATCATGTCTACATACTTCAGATTGCTAACTGTGAAACTAAAACTGCTGCTAGCAATGTCCTGGAGGGCTTCAGTTCAGTTCTAAAATTGTGGGTTTAAACTAACTTGATAAGACTCCATGTGAACGGGAATTTTGTTTCTTGCCTCTACTGATAAAATGGTAACTGCTTGAGGCAATGCACAGATATGAGTGGTAGTACTGCAAGTACTAGAACATAATCCAACCTAGCTTAAACCTTCTGGTGCTGCTGCAGTTCAGTGATAACAAGTAGTATTTCGGACACACATTTACACATATATCAGCAGCAATTAACTTCTTGTCTTTATCTCCTGTGTTAAGGAACTTGCTTAGAAACTCATCCTTACTTCCTATGCATTGCCTTGGAACTCAAGATTTTAGCACTGTTTGTATTTCCGTAAATAAGAGATAAGAACAGGTTGGCTTATTGCAGAACTAAGTACTACTGAAAACAAAAACAGGGCCTGTAAGAGAGGCTACCTCAATTATAATTAATAGTAAGTGAAGAAATGCTGTGACGAACACAATAAAAAGGGACATACCTTGAAATATGACTGACACTGACAAATTTCTTTACTATACTGCATTAAGTATGACAGTAAAAGAAATAAGGCAACATAAGCCTCTCTAAAATGACAGTTTAGGTTCAGCTTAAACATTTATGTTGCAACATCAAATACTAGGAATTTCTAGAATTACTGACAGAAGAGTACATTTAATCTTGAGTTTTTACCTGTAAATTGTTCAATTTTATAGTTAGCATTTATTTGGAGTACAGTGAGAAGAAACGTATATTTCTTATGCATCCAAAAAAACCATATTAAAAATGATTATGTACCTCACAGAAAAAAAATTTACCTACCTGACACCCAGTATGGAAAATATGTTTTATATTGAAAATTTCCATTCAAGTAATCGTCCAGTGTAAGAGGTCTAGGGCCATCAGCTGTGGTGACAACTTAGAATAAGACAAAAACCTTCTGTTAAAACAATGCTGTTAAGTGAAATTTAAAGAAATAATAAATCATTATTTAGTTAAATATTTCCTCTTATCTTCAAGGGCTGCCCTGAAAGTAATACCTCCTATTGCGCCAGGGGAGGTTTAGGTTGGATGTAAGGAAATACCTTCATAGAAAGGATTGTTAAGCACTGGAATAGGCTCCACAGGGAGGTGCTTGAGTCACCATCCCTGCAATCTGTTTGGATGTGTCGATCAGGGACATGATTTAGTGGTGGGTTGTTAGAGTTAGGGTAGTATGGTTAGGTTGTGGTTGGATTTGATGATCTTGAAGGTCTTTTATAACTTGAGCAATCTATGATTCTATTTTGTTATGTTGGTGCCAGATATGAATGTTGGTGGGATGGCAGAAGAGATTGAATATTCACACCAATATTCAATTATACATTGTTGATGTGCAACAGATGGTTATAGGGGCAGTCTGCCACAATGGTGTCTCACATGGAAGTGTGGGTGAAGCAAAGGGGTAGAATTGAACTCCCCCATACAGAAGAAATGGCACCCACTTACATTCATTGACACTCACTGAACGTTTATGGAGAATAGTGGATGATGCGTTTCATTAGTGGTGACAGGAACAGCAGTTCATTTCTGCTGGTGCAGATTTTTACTAATGCGGTATGCACGCCCTGGTTCATCACTGTTGAAAATGCACAGCTGACAGTGGTGACTATGCTGGAAAATTGTGTTTTGTAGCTCTATCAGATAGTGTAGTTGTGCTCTTTTTTATCTACTGTAGATGCCATGGAAATAAATAGGAGGCATTATTTTTTTACCTACTGTTGTGGTTTAACCCAGCAGGAAGCTCAGCACCACAGAATCGTTTCTCACTCCCCCTCTTCTCAGTGAGATGAGGGAGAGAATAAAAAAAGTTAAGTAGAACTCATATGTTGAGAGAAAACTATTCACCAAGATAGATCAAAGGAAAATAGTCATGACTATATATATAATATATATATAAATGTACATCATATGTGACGCATAAGGAATTGCTCATCAGCCTCCAGCCAATGTCTAGCTAACACCTCAAGCAGCAGAAGAGAGTGAGGTGCACGCCCACCTCCTTCAAATCTCCTTCCACATGATGTCATATGGTATGGGATATTCCTTTGGCACATTTAAGTCAGCAGTTCTAATTCTGTTCCTTCCCAGCTCCCTGGGACCTTTGCAGAGAATGGCCTCGACTCCACACAACACTGCTTTGCAGGCAACTATAAGGTGTGCTATCAACATTGTTTTTCTCCCAGAACCAAAACACAACACCATACCAGGCACTCTGAAGAAAATAATTCCATCCCAGCTGAAACTAAAACAGCTGTGTATATTAAGTACCAAAGAACGAGGATAGCATAATCCTGGAACCAGGCAGATAGCACAGAAGAGAGGAAAGTTCTCTGTTACTGCTCTAGTAAGATTCTTCAGCATCTGAAGGACTCACCTTTAGAGGTACAAAATTAGGAAATAGTTGGACTAATTAATTTTACTGAGAAATTTAGTTGCTGAGATATATTAATTCATATATCTTGGGACTACAAGGAAAGCCTCTAACATACAAAGGACAAATCAATGTTGTCTTAAAGCTTAGGTATCCTGGACTTGTTTGAACTTGTGAACAGAGAAAACTATTTTAATAAAGTTCTATATATAATCAGCAGAAATTCAAACATGCATGTGCATAAAAATCTTTACTACCAAATTTCAAAAAAAGCCTCATCAGCTCATGTTAGAAGATGGATATAAGATTTTCAAAAGGATCATCATTCACACATATTTCTTAGTAGCTGTAGGAAATAAATAGACGAGGCTACACAGGTACAAATAATGCTGAAAAGTAATAAATGACTAAGTCCAAGCTTCAACTTTTTATTCAGTGCTTTAAAGGAAAATAGACAATGATTCTCTAGAGAAATCAGGTACTATGATATTTGATTTCCAGCTAGATCAGACAGCTAGATAAAAATGGAGAAAAACATGGCTTGTTTTGTGGCTTTTCTTTGACTGTTTCTTTTAAAAATGAAAGCACCTTAAACTAGAGATGGGGTTCCAAACAAAAAGCAAGGCCAATCAGCCCTGAAAAGAAGAAGGTCATGCTGTAATGTTAGCTAGCTTGCTAAATGCACAGAAATGAAATAATTAAAAAAAGAAATAATCGGCATTATAAAAATGTTATAAAATTAAAATTGAAAACAATAACAAGAAGAACTAGCATAAAGTTCACAAAAGATTATTCTAAATGTTTAATCTTCAAAAGACACTGGAAAAGAAAGGCACTTTTTAGAATTTGGCAGCTTTCAAGGCTTGCTAATTTTACTCCTTTGAAGTTAAGGCAAATTTTGCCACAGTTATCAGAGGTAGGGGAGATGTCATAAGTAGCCTCCTAGATTTCTGTCACTTCTCCTGTTTGTTCCTTCAGAGCTCTCAGAACACAGGCAGATAATCAAAATGACTCACTGCCCCCGGGTTTCATATGCTCCATCACTTCCTCATTACATCCTCCCTGTTAGCTAAGATCACACTCTCTTCCTAGGAAATGTTTCTTCATATTCTCTTTGGTACTTTCTAATGATAATTCCTTCTTTCTTCAGATACGTGACAATTACTTACTGTAGAATACACATGTCAGGTTAACTGCTAACACTAGCTTTGTCTGCACTAATGCAGAAGAAAACTGTCATGAGAAATAAAACCAAATGCCAATCCATGAGTAAAAACCTAGCAGTATAAACTCTGAGGTAGCAACATGTTCAGAAAATATCCCCAAAAGTTCAATAAGAAGTTAATTTCTCCTGTTATTTCCATTGTAGTATGTTACAGAACCTTGCTATGTTAATGACAAGCACAGAAGACGGCAAAACCTATAAAAGCGCACAGAAAATTTCAGAGGATACAAGTCCACTTATATTTATACCAAGTGATGACTACTTATTATCAGCTTCCATTTTAAATTCTCTAAACGAATGTCTATCAGCTAAAGAAATCCATGATAAAAATCTATTTCCATAGCTGTGTGTAAAGGAGGTTTAAATTTACAATCCTGTTTGATAGCTTCATCTGGTAAAATTTCCTTGTTTCTTCTCTTGGCTTAATAGGAATTTTTAGAAAAGCAATATCACAAATATCTCATCTGTGCTCTAATTTTTACAGCTCTAATTTAAACCTTTACTCTGCTCATCATCTCACCCTTGCTTACTAAATATTCTGTGATAATTTATTATGACTGTTAATGATTTTCAAAATATGTCCACTCCCATCTGAATTCCTACCCATGGACTGCAAAAAAGCAACTTTCATTTGCTTAACTTTAGTTTTGAATGCTTGTTTCTAAGCAACTGAAGATACATTTCACTGCTTCAATTAGGAGCAGCAGCTTTAATTGTTTGCTGTAATTGTTGCAGATTCTTTCTGTAACTAAAGATTAGTTCAACAATAGTACGTGAAATCTCCATTCACAGAATAGATCCCAACAAGAAAAGTACTCTACATATTTGCAGCAGCATACATACAGTGTTTTGGGCCACTGTCAGTAGGCTTGGTAACTTTCTGTTGTGCTTCCTTTCTCTGTGAAACACCGGAAATGAAACAAGATAACCAGAGACAAAAAGGAAGACAAACACAGAAATGGCAGGTTTTGAAAATGACCAAATTTTAACTTTGCTTTCTTCCCATTATTGCCTCACCATCTTATTTTAACTCTTGGTGGTCCATTTTCTCTTATCTACAAAGTGCCATTCTGTATTTCTCTTGCATATTAAAAAGAAAAAAATTAGAAAATGCAGAATATTGTGCACTGAATTGGTTATTTTGCTTCACAGTATAACTTGCTTTTAATATTCCATGATCATAATTAAATGCGTTTTAGCATATTCCATGTACACATATAAAACTGGTATTAAAAGCCTGTGAACATCTATTAATCATCACTGCCTTTAAGAAGATACCTTCTGTAGTGCTCAGTTTGTTCTGGGAGAGTTTAAGAGAACACAGAAAGGAGAACGTTTAACTATATTAAAAACAGATTAATTTCATGCACTATTAAATTCCACTTGCATTATATCTGGATCTCCCTTTAACAATTGGATATGGGTAGACCAATACCCACAGACCTGAAAGCCCTTGTTAGCTTATTCCATAACATATGAATCCATATGCATTATGTCTTCTGCCAGATAAAACCACGTGTACACAAAAATCAGAAAGTATTGTGGTTTCTGCGTTTATTATTTACTTGTATGAATATTAACTTATGTATTTATAATGAATATTTATATGTATTTTGTTTAGCAGTCACTGCTACACAGTAATTATACGACTTGACAAAAGGAAAGTGGTTATTGTTTTGAGATAGCCAACTTGTAGATAGTAGATAGTTCTCTGCAACACTGAAAAAGGAAGGGCTTGGTCTCAGGCCTAGGTCAAGAGTGTAATAGGAACAGGAACATTGATGAGTCAGGATTCTGGATGCTCATTAAAAATAACACAAGAAAAGATTCACGCGTCTCATGGTTGTGTTACTGCTTTACAGGGATGTGGAGGTATTTTATTTCTTGCTAATGCTGCTAAACAGCAGGACCAGTTATACCAGTCTACAAGTGAAAAAAACCTTCCTGAAAAGTTTTGAGTTGGGTTATCATAACAAGGTGAGTCACAAAGCACATTCCTAACTCAGAGAAATGTCAAAAAAAATGTCACCACTTTTGCAGTCATCTGCAATTTATGGTATTGACATTGCCCATCTTGCCCTTCTCAGACTCACAGAAATTGTGTAATCACTACAGCTAAGTACTTCCCCCACACTGTCCTCTTCAAGACTGAAAAAAAAATCCAGTATAACTTTTGAGAGGTTTTCACATTTTGATATACTTCCATGTATAAAACAAAACAAGATACTGTATTTTTAAAAGTTTAATGAACAAGAAATTACTAGAAATTTAGCAAAGTCAGAACTAAATTATATCTTCCAGTTGTCTCAGTATTGTAGATGTCATTTTTCTTTCCTGAATTCTTATGCAGAGACTTAGTCTGTCTGTGTCTATGTAACACTTAATCTTTCCAGATCATCACATCCTTTCAGTTAAGCAGTAGTCAAGGTGGAATGTACAAAGAAATTCCACCTCTGTAGCTACTTCCTGTCCCTCTTTCACTTGCAAGACTTATAACCACAAAATAAATTTATAGTTCTTCCAGACTATTAGGAATCCAGAAAAGTTTAGGTATTTAAACAGATAACTGCTGTATTTGCAGTACCACCAGAGAATAAGAAGCCACAATCAGACATGTTTGACATAATTGTGTATTCTACAGTTGTCTGAAATTCTCATTCAAGAGTATTCTGTAAAGAAGACAAATTCTATTTCATCCCCCTGGATCTAAATGTGATGTTGAATACAATTAGTTATGAAGTCACTCTTAAAAGAAACTACAGATGACATTAATTCTTTGTAATGGCTGAAGAAACTCAGACTGAGGCCAGTCAGCTGGTATGTGGTAACTTCAGAAGGGAAAAATACATTCATTTCCTCCTACAGTTACTTTCCAGGATCTTTAGCAACTACAGGCTGCTAAACCAATCCTCATGCTCCACCCTCTTTGTCTCCTCACTGCTTTTTAAATTTAAATTTCTTCAGAATATTCTGTCCTTCCTTAATATGCAAACTCGGTAAATCTGGTTCAGACCACATTTGTCTAACTATGAAAGATCAGATTTGACCATATTTAATCTAGCCAAAAAATGTGGTATCCTATTACACTGTGAAAGTCACCACTAAACCTATGACCCTGAGGTTTGTCAGAGAATAAGTAGTTACATCAGATTTTAATATTTACTTTTTTTTTTTAATTTCCTTTTTTTCCTTTTTCTTCTTTTTTTCCCATTTTTATTTTGATATTCTCTAGAACTCTAAATATATGTAATATTTACTATTTTAAATATTCCAGAGGCATTCAGTTCACCCACTGCACAGAAAGGGGTGTGTAAATACTTCTCTTATTAGATTTCTCATAGAAAAAAATGTCTGTTAAAGCCAGTGCCATTCAGGCTCTAAATATCAAACCACACTCACTTCAAGCTCTACCAGTAGACTCAGCAGATCATTCTGCTGTTCTGCAACATCAGCAGTTACTCACAGCTGGCCTAATACTAGAACAAACTATGCACTCTTATTTTATTCAACACTGGTCTTAATTTTCAAATGCAGTTTTAAACATGCTTACAAACAATTCACCACACCCTTCCATCACAGAAATATTTAACTTGCAATAGAGATCTCTCATAATTATTAAAATACAATTTCACCAAGCTGAAATAAACTATTAACAGATTGTGAGATTCTCATAGCCCCTAACATATATACATAATGTTGTATCTGAGAATTACTTTCACAACCTTGTCTAAGAACATTGTATGTCATGTACAAAGTTAACTGAGGAGTTTTTCACTTCAGAGAGTTCATTGTTCCAGCATCTGCTGGCATTTCGTTCATACCTCCAGGACATTTCAGCTGTCAGTACATTTCTGTAAAGTGATAAAGCCATAACAGTACAGGCACGACAGTTCTAGAGTTGATTTGACAAACTTTTATGAACTTTAGAAGCCATAGAAGCTAAAAAACATTGTGTTTTCTGCTACATTAGATACAAATGCCTTACCTCTGGATGGAAGCAGTACAATACACATAAGTAATAAGGAAAGCAAAACACATACAACCACGCCAAATAGTACTTTTAGCCGGGTCTGCAGGACAGAAACAAACAATAATTACATTTCTAATAATTCCTGAGGTACACTGTTATTGCTGGTACCTAATTAAATGATCTCATTCCCTTGAACTGCTGAAATCCATCCAAAAAGTAGAAAACAAACAAACAAAATTAAAAAAAAGCAAAAAATACCCCCACAGTACATTTGAGAAGACTTCGCTTTCCTTTTTCTTTAAAGCAAATACTTTCACATCAGAGTCAAGCCTTGTGCAACAACTGACAGTTTAAAAGAACATATGCAAACGTTATCGAAAGCTGAATTGAGCAGCATACAGACCTTCATTTTTCTGCAGTCTTCTAAAAGAACACAAATTCTTTTTTCTGGGAGCTGGTCAGCGGATCTAGGAGAGGAGTTGGAAAAGGCAATGTCTGTTTTCACAGTTGGAGGCCAAACCTCTGGCAGTTTTTTTTTTCCTACATACTTTTGTAAACTGTGCCAAATTTCAGAGGGTTTCTATAAAATTAGAAACAGGCTTTCGGGGAAGTTCTTGAAGCAGAAATGGGCATTGGGCAGCTATAGTGGCAGAGATTATATACTTCTCACCAGTGTGAGCTGTAACCAACATCTGGGTTTTATGACTCAACAGTTATTTGATATCTACTGTTTTTCTCTGAAAAGCATCTACAGTGTATTTTGGCAGTCTTTACATTCTCACAACATATTCGTGACCTTATTTCTACTTTCTAATGAGAAATTAAATGAAAATTCAAGCACGTTGCTATTGTTTATGCGTAACTCTTTTTTGTTTACATTCTAAAGCTATAAACGGTAGCATAAAAATTCCAGTCAAGAAGCAAATACACAATTTGCTTAAGGTCTTCCACGTACGAAGACAATTACTTTTTTTCTTTCCCCTCAGAAAACAGTAAGCTTCCACGGGCTGCGTAACTGAGCTGGGACATAACGCTGACGGTCCCGTGCACTTTGGAACAGCGCTCAAGCCACCGAGTGCACTTAATTCATCGAGCTCACTGGAACGAGCTTGCTTGAAAACAGAGAAAACCCTCGAGACCGCTGCGTCGTTACTCAAGAGAATGCCCAGAAGAGTGGAGAAATCCTTGAAAAGAGAAGCACGCTTTGCTCGTAAGACCGGTTTTGCCCAGATAGTCTCAGCCTCGCCCATCAGCGTTGCTGCGAGGAGAAAAACCTCGCTACACCGCCTCACAGCGGCTGCGGGCGGGGGGGTCTGGGGGTGTGGGGAAGGGGGGGGGCGGAAATAGCTATGGTCGGGCGGCGGCCACGGCTCAGGGGGAGTAACGGTCGCGGGGGAGGGCGCGCTGCCCCCTGGCGGCCGCGCGCGCCAGCAGCTGCACATTGGGCGGAGCAGAGGAACGGCCGCTCGAGGCAGCAGCAGCAGCCCGCAGCTACCCTCTCCTTTCAGCTCTGCTCGTTGCTTTTTCCAGCACCCTCATACGATTGGAAGCTCTTCCAGCCTTAGCAGGCAGCCGGGCCCAGCTCAGCTTCCATCTTGTGGCCACAGCAGCAGCAAGGGATAATGGCACCTGCCTAAAAGGCTACAGATTGAAATCATTCCCTCTGGCTTCCTTGAAAACCGAAAGCGTAGATGAAAGAATAGATTTCCTGTTACACTAAGCTGTCTAGCAAAGCATGAAATAATGGTTTTCATAGAGGAAAAAAAAAAGAATAAAAAGCCCACTGTACTACCAACCAGAGATAGTCAACACCTCCACCTAACAGAGCGGACAGGGTGGGCTCGAATTTGAACCGTAATTAGTATACTACCCTGGTGAGGCAGGGGCTGATCTAGGCCCATTTGGTAGCATTTTGACAACAGTCATTCAATTAGTCTTGGTGGGCAGTCTGAAAGAAATTCAGTTAAGCCATCTGGAATATTCCCTATTTTCACATAAACTTGTGTTTTCTCAGTTCCCAGCTCTTCCCAGTTCTTGTTACAACAACAGTGAAGTTACGCAAGAGAATACTTCTGAATAAGATCTGCTCTTGTCATTGAAATCCAAGAACACATTTACTGCCAGGCATCACCTTGTTGGCCTTCGCCTTGCAGGAAACAAGGCCAAAGTACATTGTTCTTGATACATTGTATACGAAGGCAAGAACTGAGCTCAGCAAGGATAGTTTCCTAGTAAGATAACACCAACTGCTCCAAATTTCCCAAAACAGCATTGTGACGAAAGAATTTTTCCCCATGAAACTCACACTCATTATTCTTATTTACAAACTATCCTATTATTTAATACCACGTGCATTTTCGACAACCCAATTCACAGAAATCCATTTTACCTACCAGCAGTGGTTATTTCTGACGAGCAAAACTTATGTCTGCAATTTTCGATGTCCTCAGGATAGTTTTTAACTTCCAAACATGAAGCTTCCTCTAAGGAACAAACATTTAGAGAATGCCTCAAAGGAAATGACTCAAACTCACAAGATCCAAATGACTTTGCTAAGTGGCTGTATGCTGCATATTATGGGTTTCTCTAATTTGGAAGTAAAAAGGCACATGCTTCAGCAAGATTCACAAACACTGCAGCATTAGAAGCAAACCAAAATTTACCTGGCAAAGAATGAACAAGTTTTGTACTATTACTCCTGAGACCTTTCTCTTGAGTGTTTATATTAGTATATGCAAAGAAGTAAACATTAATTCTTTCAATGCTACTATAAAATATTTACATTTTCCAGATGAGGAAATAGAGGCTTTCAGATGTAGGCTGTACGTGACATCAGACAGAAAGTAGATAGAATAATGAAAAAAACAACTAAAGCTGAAACGTTAAGTAGCCAAACACACAGCTAGACAAATCCCTGGTGACTAAGTTTTTCTTCTTTCCACATTCATGAACAAACAAAAGCTGTAAGTAGAAAATGCAATCAGGATTTGTCACACTCCCTGGAGGACTTTGAGTCCATAAAGGCAGAAGCAACTGGCAGATAAAAACATGGCAATTTAGCTTGCTTTTTACAACTTCACACTTCCTGGATGAGCGATATAGGCACGTTTTATAATCCCATTCAGAGACAATAACTTGAAGTGGAAATCCTCATTCTGCAAGCCAGAAGGATTCATTTGAGGTGCATTATCCATTATGCTGAAATGAGATTGCGCCCTTCAGCTTTGGTGACAACCTGGTTGAGTCGTGCTAGGAACTGGAAGTGTAACAGCATCACACACATGGACTACAAGCAGAAGGGGCATACTACGCTCAACCGTAAAAGAACAAAGAAACAAAGTTGCATATGCTCTTCTTGCTTCATGAAAGTATTCAGAATTCAGATCTACTCAGCACAGAAGCAATAGACGTGATACAGTTTTAGCAGGTTTTTACATTTCCTCAAAATACTGAATAAACAACTTCAGATACTTGGAAGTTACAGGTATATGTTATATTCACACTCTAAACATCTCACGTCTTTTCTGATTAAAAAGTTTTCTTGAAAGGACTATAACAGCTCATATAAAAAGAAATTCAGAGGTTATCTGGATGATAATTGCCAAGAGAAACTATTCTGATAATTAATTCTTAGTATATTTCACGGCACCTTATTTGTCAGATCAGATAAGATATATAATGTTAATGTGATCATTAAGTCACAGTGCTCTGTGATCTATCAATCTCCAATATTTTTAAATAGTAAGATTCTCAGATCCACGTCTAACACTGAATCTACCGAATTAAGTAGATTTGGAAGTTGACAAAACATTCAGTAGTAATTAAAATACCAATATAAGAAAGAGGACAATATACGAAGGAAATGTTTACTTTTAAAAAATAAAAACTAGTTAAGTATGTAACACCAAAGGAAATGGAGATTCCATATTTGTTCTGCACTGCAAAATAATTTAAGGTAGGAAAATTATTATGTAAAACATACACAAAAATATACATACACTAACAAATCCTGATACTTTCTGTTTCCCATTGGATTTTCCTGCTTCAGTTGTACCACTGTAACTGTAGAAGTGCAGTGTCTTGAAAGGTCTTTATGTGTAAATGTGTATAGTCTCTTAACTCTCAATACATCTGACATTTTTCTTTTTTTTTTCAGAACAATTTCAACCTATAAGACTGTAAGACCAATTTCTGTAGGTTAAGCACATTGAATCTACAAAACCTCTACGGTAAAAACCTGTGTGCATATTTATTTTATAACACTATGATCTGTTAATAAGTAGTACTTATTCCCAAATTGGCCCGTGTCAGTTTGAAACTTGAAATGTGTCACTCTGTGAAAAATGAGACATTTTCCCTCCTCAAAACAAGGTCAGATGTGAAAAAAATAAATAAATAAATGTGGTCCTCGTGTAAACTTGAAATAAAATCTGATTTTAAATAATTTATGAAGTATTTATATTCTTATTAAGAATGTAGAACAATACAAGTATAGGTGTATGAGGATTCTTATTGCTGAGTTAAGCTCTCTAGCTTAGTTGCAACTTAAAAAATTTACCTTGGGCTACTGAAGTGTTTACATGTCTATTCCAGTAAACATAGCACTGAATTTACAAAAGCTGACTGTTGTAACAGCAAACAGACCTTCTCTTGCTCCACTATCTTACTTGAAAAAGAGAAGAAAAATCTGTCAATGAGATAATTATGGAGACATGTTTTGGTATTTTTACAGTCAGAATACCACTATTCCTTACATTTCCAGGGTGAAGCTTTAGTCTTATTACTGACAAAGTAATTACAATGAAATAGACTAAACAGCATCAAGTTGGCAAACATTATTTGTTACAGTCATTTAATGAAAAAAAAACCAAAAACAACCCATATTTCTTTATGTAGCCAGTTTAACAATCCTATGAAACTAACACACAGTGAGTCACTTGGCATTGTACTTTGTGGATGTTAAAATAATCAATTTCAAGTAAATTTAAAGGCTTGATTTTTTAAAATATCTCCTCATGAAAACTTTATTTTACTCCATAAAAATCTGTGAGCTTACAGCTAAAGATAAGACGAAAGATTAAATCATGAAAACACTGAAGAAGCAACAGTGACACAAAAATAAGTCAAGTAATTTGTTCTCTTTATGTGGATTCTTTTTTAAAACCTTTTTAAAAACATTTTATCTTCACGAAGGTTATAGAAGAAAGTAGAACTGAGAACAATCACCATGGCAAGTCTCAAGAGCTCTGTCTTATGTGCTTGAAGATAGGTCACCTAACATGAATTTGAGTGTTGTCAAACCACACTGGTCAGTGCTGAGAAGGAAATTCATTCCATGGATGCACATCACTACAATTCATTTGTTCTTTGTCCTGGAATATCACTACAAATTGAAGTACAGACAGCTACCACGTGACTTTGTCCTTCTCCATCCTTGCGTCTCTTCTCCTCTTGAAGGCAATTTTTAAGGAATTTGGGAGCCTTCACAGTGTTTATGATGCAGAACTCTACAGGACACAGGAGCTTCTAAACAACAGCCAGAGAAAATTTGGAAGTCTTTTATTTTCATCCTGAGCCCTTAATCTTCATCACTTGAAGGACAATGAGCTGAATAATTAAAGTCAGGAAACCTGACAGGCAGTTCTCCCCATTTCTTGACAATATCCTTTTTTGTTTTCTTGTCTTCAAAAGCAACCACGAAGTTTCTAATTTTTAGACAAGGCAGATCAAGACCTCGATAAACCATCATATTTCCCCAAGCCTGCAAGTATAAGGAAACCATGTTTCAGACAGCACACTATCATTAGACACAGAAAGACAGACACAAACAACAAAAGTATGAAAAGAATTTGTTCCTCACTTGTCCACAATCTTTACATATAATTTCCACATTTGTCTGGTAATCAGCATGCTTTTCTTGCAGTGTCCTATTTTCTCTTTTATGGTAAAGATGGCTGAAAAGCAGACAGAAAACATGAGTCAGAATACACTGGTCATTCAATGCTGCACGTGGCCTTAAACACACAGTGACAGCTATTATTGAAGTCAGACATAGGAACTAGAAGCAGTAAACTGTCTGTTGTGCACAGTCAGAACCAAAGAAAATAGAAGGTCCTATTACATGCTTTTAACAAATGGTGACATACAAAAGTACTCTGTGCTACCTTCTATGAAACCACAGAATCATAGAATCACCAAGGTTGAAAAAGACTTCTAAGATCATCCAGTCCAACCATCCACATATCACCAATGTTTCCCACTAAATCATGTGTCCCAGTAGAACATCTAAATGTTTCTTGAATACCTCCAGGGAATGCGACTCCACCAGCTCTCTGGGCAGCCCATTCCAGTGCCTGACCACTCTCTCAGAGAAGTATTTCTTAATGTCTAACCTGAATCTTCCTGGCACATTTTTTTTTTGTGCCAGGGAGATTCAATGCATATATATATACGCACATAAATACAATTTTTTACAACATATGAGCACTAATTTCTCATGAACTCTTCAAATTTGAAAAGCCTATAAAAATTATACCAGTAATATGCCTCAATGAAAGAACAAATTTTCAAGACAGTAACTTCATAGGATGGTATCTGCTGTCTGTTTTGACTTATTTGTAACATACAATACCCATCATAAAAATACTATGATAAACTGAAGTTAAATTAAGACATTTTCTTGGGTTCGTACATTCTATTATGAGTGGGAAAAGAAAGTCACCTCTTGTCATCCCAGCACTGTTTAACATAAGTAAGTGTTTAACGAACTAGATGGTGTGGAATCTCTTGCAATGGAGATACAAAATAGCAAGAACACTAGAGATATACAGGAGGTGTGTCACCAGCATGAACACTCTCTACATGTACAGTTGTCAATGCAGAGCTCATGATCAACATGTTGTTTATGAGTCACTGGTCATGGCTCAGACATTCAGCTGAGGTCTGTTAGTGGTATTAATGAGATTAGGATTTGGCAATATTGGAAGACAGT
>VXAB01012515.1:142863-173364 GCA_013399175.1 Odontophorus gujanensis
AAACCTTCCCCCCCCCCCCCCCCCCCCGAGGCCTAAACGATTACAGGTCCTGCACAACCTGCTGAAAACAAAATCTGTTTGTCTGAAAGAAACAAAGTAGTTCATAAACACTTACTGGAAATCTTTTTTTACACTGACATGATGCATATTTTCAATAACTTGTATGTCCTCTCCAGAACATATCAGCTTGTGACAATTCTTACACAGGAATGTTATTAGTGAAGGGTTCTTCTTATAGGTTTTATGCTGATCTCTCTTTGCCTTCATTTGTTTTTCCATTACACTTTGCAACTGGAAGTCCTGAATCTAAAAACATACCGGTAAGAGAACATTCTACTGGAATGACTGTAGCAGACTTACAAATCTAAACATTTATTTCCATAAATTCCAGATCATTGCAAGTAAAACATATTCTTAAAATTAATTTAAAATGATACTTCCAGCAAAAAATAAATTATCTAATGAGACACTTCTTCTAAGGGAAAAGAAGACCATGAAAAAGCAATATTTTTCTCTTTCAGCTACTTCACTGTGTTCACCGACAACACTTTCAGTCAATTTTCCCAACTTACTCCATTTTCCAACAGAAAAGCAGACTTTTCTAAAGGCCCAGAAACAAATGTCAGTAGAATTATTTGAAGTCATACGCAGCAGCTAACATTTTTCTTCCCATAATAGCAGAAAGCATTCCTTATGAAGGAATTTCTTGCAAAGCCATCAGTCTCCTTCACTGGCAAAGTGCATAGCTACAACAGATACCTTATTTAAATATTCTTCTGGTGGCATCCTCTGGACACGCTGAATGGCCTTATACATCATATTTTCACGGAAAACATTCACATCTTCGCGCTCCACAGCTCCTGAGCCACATGAAGCCACAAGTGCATAAGTGCTTTCATCAGCTCGAGCTCGACCACGGGCCTACAATTTGCAAAGAATACAGTATAAAAAACACAACATTCCCTGCAACATCAAACACTAGTTCCTATTTTTGAAACAGTGTTACAGTCTTACAGGTACAACAGTCTTATTGCATTCCTTTATGCAATGACTCCACAAAGCATTTTCTCTTTCCATTTAGCCAGATAAAGAATCAGTCAATGGCACATACTGTTTCTCTATTATCATTAAAAATATCCATGAAAAAAAATTCACATTTGTCATTAGCACAACATTTTGCAAAGCAGAAACTGTATTCTGTCACCAAAAAAATAAGCAGGCATTTAAATATCTCAAATTTATTTACAAACTAAGTAAGAACATAGACAAATTATATTATGATATGCAATTATCCCTTTTTAGTTGTTAGTAGAACAAATGTCTTTATATATACACATTTCATTTATTATATTGGAGACTTGTACCTGTATGGATGTATTGCCCAGTGGTTATTAAAGCAATGAATGTATCGTAAATACATTAAGGTTGTAAATAACTTAAAAGTCCATCTTCTCCACATTACACAAAGACAGAAAGTGTCAGTCATGCACACTAGGCATAGGACAGCTTACTAGTTGTGTAGAGCTTTAAATGAATTTTACACTGCTCCATACGAAGCCAAATTTTTTATTACATACAGATGTAGGTATGATTCACCACTTGTGTATTCCAAACATAAAAAACACTTTTAAAAATAAGTTAGGTATGCAGTAAACTCCTACCTGCACCATAGCAATTTCATTGGTGACCAGACCATAACGAATAACAATGTTACACTCTTTAATGTCTAGGCCTTCCTCAGCTACAGTAGTAGCAATAAGTAAATTTATACTTCCAACTCGGAATTTATCAATGACTTCCCTTTGTTCATTCTGTAAATAATAATAAAAATAATCAGTATATCAACTTTCAGTATTAATTTCTGACATTAGTTTCCTGTAATGAAGAGAATTAAAGAATTATAGCTTAATCACTTCAAAGTGTGAACATCAGTGACTTCAAAAACTGTGTTTAAGCATCTTTCAAGATCACAAACAAGGAGTTTCTTGTAAATATAATAAGGGTTCAGTGCTATTTGTGAGAGAGGAGGGAGAAGAAATAATTTTTTAAAGGTAACTGAGCTGGGAATGTTGTAGTTGATGACTCCATTTCAGAAATGCCATGGGTTTTGATAATACAACACTTCCTTCTGTAATTACAAAGTTTCTTAAGTAGTTACTAAGAGTTTCTGAATACTCATCACTTTAGTAATTTCATCTTAAAGCATAGTCTTCAGAACTTTCAAGTTCCAAAGTACTTAAAATTCCCCATAATAACTACAATAACTTTGCACAGCAACAAAAAGCACAGTGATGATGCTCATGAAAGATGAAGTATTCAAAATACAAACTTCTGAATTAGCTGAACATTTCAAATAAGCTTGAGCAGAAGAACAGAAGCCCACTAATAGTTATATAGTCAGTTTCAAAATGTAGAGGCTATTGGATTTATGTAATGTGGTGTAGTGATTAAAGAGCAAATTTTCCCAGAAAAGAAGTTTATTTTTAACAGTTTATATATATGTACTTTTTAATCTGAAAGAGATTAACTCTAACTCTGCAGTAATATCCTTTTTGCTTAAGTGCCGAAGTAGCAATTTTACAGGGTGTAAAAAGCAAAAAGTCTAGCACACCGAGGTACTCTATTTTGAAAATGTTAAATTCGTAGGTGTAAATGATCAGAAGAGTGTGATGTTAACACAATGGTATGAGTTGGATGAGATTTCACCAACTTAAATTTTCTTTGTGAATTTTGGCAAATTTTCTTTCAGTGACTCGCAGTGTGAAGGGCAGATATAAATTTGTATAAATTGATTAAATGATTATAGCAGAAATAGAAAGCCATCTTTAGCATTGTGATTCACTTAATCTTTCAATTCAGACACTAAACTATAAATCAAATTACTTAACTGTCATACATTTTCTACCAACATTTTGTCCACTTTTTTTTCTTCCTATGACTCGCTACAACTTGTGACCCTACTGACTACATACTTCTCTAGGAAACTACTGCCTGTTACCCCTACTGTCACAGAATCCAAGCACCAAAAAAAACCTTGTTTCTTGTGGAAATAAAATACTTTTATTCACCTAAGCTACAGCTTATGACTGTAAGATGCTGGTAGATGAGAAAGCATAACTCTGGGCTCCAAACTACAGTCCTTTGTACTAGTATTAAACAACATTTTCTCAAAATATGTGCAAGATTTTAACACCACAGTGCATATTTCTGTACCTGAGTCATAGGTTTAGTTTCACTATTGTGTCCAGCACCAATAAGATAATGAGCTTTGATTCCCACTTCTTCAAATTTTGGGTTATCCATAATCCAGTGGTATAGAGCTAAGGCACTTTGCCGAGTCTTTGTGAAAATAATTCCTCTAGATTCTTCAGTCTTTGTGAACTCTTCCATTAAAGTGTTTCGCAGCTTCATTAGATTCTCATTGTCATATTCTGGCTTTCTAGCCAATTCTTTCAGCTGTTTCTTTTTTGCTTTAAAAATATTAGATGTGAATTAAGAAAAAGTAACCAAGTAAAGTAAAAGCTCTAGAAAAATTAACCAAGAGCATCTTTCCATATAATTCTCACAGCATGTCAAATTCATATACAGTTCAAACTGTGGCATGTTCATTTTTCAACATTCGTTAAAAACACATTGATCATTCATAATAAATTGCCATTAACTTAACATACACTTTGCCTATATCTCATGTTGAGAATAAGCAAAAGAAAAACTGTCTGAATACCAAGACTTGTGCAATGTTCAATGCACTCTACTAAGGAGTTAAAACACAACTTATGTTTTGGTAAAGTAACTGATAAAAGTTACTGAAAAGGTCTTACCTGGAAAACAAGATTAATACGCACAGTCATCAGTGCTGATAATTCCACATATACTTATAGACATAACTTGTCCCCCACACACTCAGAAAAGCAGGAAGCCTCACTGGAAACCTGCAGTGTGCGATGCACACCAGGAATGCTGCATTCTTTCCTCTACTGAAGCTTTTATATAGACATTTCAACATGATCAGTGAAAGGTTTGGTGAATGCTGCTTACACTCCCTCAAGAGTATATAGTAGTATGTACTTTCTATCTACTTGTCAGAACATCCTCAGGGAAGTTTCATTGGAAAAAAGGAGAGAACAATTTTTATGCAGAATGAGCATAAAGGAAGTGTCCTTGGGCCAAAACTGAAGAACTTCTACTGCGTGTTTGGACATGATCAGATCAGATCATGGAAGAACAGTCTTTACTGGAAGGGCCCTCAAAGATTATCCAGTTCCAACCCACTAGATCAGACTGCTCAGGATCCCCTCCAACCTGACCTTAAATGCCTCCAGGAATGGTGAATCCACTGTTGCTCAGGGCAATCTGCGCCAGTGCACTCTGAGTAAAGAATTTCCTTCTATCATCTGACATAATCTCCCTTCTTTTCATTTAAAACCATTCTCCCTTGTCCTGTCACTACCAGACTGTGTAAAATCACACTGGATGTTTAATGTACTTCAAATTTTATGAATGGAGACATCCATATATCTATTTTCATAATAAACAATAGAACAATCTTCTATGAAGTAATGATTAATGGCAGATGCAAATCAATTTCTAATATTTAAAATTACCATGTGTTTCTAGCTTACCATGAAATAAACCTAATAGAAATTCGTCTGTTTCATCCTGTTTTGATACTAATGGTTCTTCATCGTCATCACTCCCTACTGTCTTCTTCCTTTTCAGCTCCTTATAAAAGTTATTTAGGTGATTGTACGCATCAACCATACGGATGGTATCATTAATTTGCAGTGCATCATTATATTTCTTCAAGTGTTCTGCACAGACGCGTTCCTTACGTTTTTCTTCTTTTGCAGCTAGAAGTTAACAAAACAAACAAAAAACAACACATATGCATTTAAAAATTCCGAAAACAGACAAATTCCAAGCCAAGCTGTTTTCACTACACGCTTACCTTTCCTCTCTTCCCGAATCACCCACTGTTCGTATGGTTGAGAGCCAAACTCAGATTTTGGATATAGCTGGCAATATTTTTCAATCTCTTTCATGATTTCAATAATTCTTTCTCTAAATGGATCCTACAAAGAAACATATTATTAAAGCAAGTATTCTCTGGCAAGAAAAACATCGGACCAATCTATTCTGGCTCATACAATATTAAGAAGCTTTTTAAAACCTAAAATCTTAAATTCAAAGCCAAGTGAGATTGCTAAGTGCATTTACAGTTATTAAGAAAACAGTTCAAAACATCATAAAAATCTTGCTGTGAATATTATCAGTACGCATAATGACACCCTCATACAAACATGGTTCAGAAGATCTTTTGTTCTTCTGAAGTACTGAAGCAAACATGTAAAACTTCAGTTTCTATTTTACTTTACTAATACTTTTCCATTCAAATGAAGGAAACACTTTAAAAAAAAAACAATAACCATATATTCAAATAGCTCTATGGACTACCGTAAATCTAAAGTAAAGCAGCATTACCATCCTTTGAAAGGGAAACGTAATATCTACACAGATATGTTTGATAAAACATACCCTTCTTTTGTCATCTGCAATCACAGTCTTCTTAAATGGCTCCTTCACCTGATCCTTCAGCTGGGAGGCATGCTCTGTAACAGTCATGATTTTGCATGCATCAAGATTGGCACAGATCTGTAAGAAGATAATATGTATTTTTGTTTGACTTATTTAACATGAAAAAATGAACTAATGCAACATACCTTCTCATTTATACTGTTTATTTCTTAAATTTATGCATTTTCTTCCTATAAAAATGGCAATGAGAAAGGCAAATTCTATGATGAAAATTTGACAAAGCTAGGAAAGTTACTTCTACTTTTTAGGTTGAAAGTGATTCTTGCACGTGAGAAAAATCTTGCAGTTAAGGGTGCAAGGCAGGTAAAAAGGAAAATATGTCATCCATACTTCAGAAGAAAATATGTTACACTACTAAACAAATAAAAAGAATGCTGACATAGAATAAAAGAAATGTCACGTTGTTATCCTAAAAATAAAATCTTGAGATACACGAAGAAAGTAATTTGAAATGATCTTCCTTGGAAGATGGAGAAAATTTCTACACTAACTGCACAACTGAAACAGACTTTTTTGTATTCGCTCTCTCCTGAGAAGACATGAGCATTTCCTTAAATGTGCATTTTTGTTTTGTAAGCTGGCATTTTTTTCATTGTCTGGCAGGCAACCTTTACAGTATTTGGAGCAGTATCTATTTGAGCTTACAAATTCAGACTACGTTGCTTTACACAGAAAAGCCAGCATTTTATCATTAAGATTTCACAGATTATTTTTTTTCCTTTCCTCCTGGCTTGAAAGTTTTTGTCTCAATACACCTCATAATTACATGTATTTCAATAGAGCATAACAGCTTCTTGCAGGTTTCACCTATCAGTTTCACATTTTGTTCTTGTGCAATTTACAGTCAGAAATATTCACTGAAGTACTGTGCTAAATTCTACTTTTGTATCACTAATATGAATCCATTGATTTTCAAGTAAAATAGTTCCTTTTGGAATCACAGCTGTTTTAAGTACAGAATCTAACCAGTTATCTCCAGTCATGTGTTTCTGCAATTACATGCTACTCCTCTCTCAAACAGAAACCGTAACTGTTGAAAATATACATGCTTGCTACCTTCCTCTCATAGGTACCTTCTTCTTGGCTTGTTTTAAGTAGCCAACTTTGCTTTTCAATTTCATGGATCTACATAAAAGCAGAGTTTAGTTGCTCAAGAAATACAGAAGTAAAATACTGTAACCTCTCTAGAACTTAAAATACACAGCAAATTTTTATCCAGCGGTGGAAAAATATTGTATTAATTAAAAAAAAGTATCTGTTTTGTGTATTTTTTGCCTTGAATCTTGAGAATTTTTTTTCAAGGATGCCAATCTTTTTACTTCCTGATTCATGTAAGTAGCCTATATTCGTGTAGTGACTTCCATTAACTTGTAGTGGGACAATTTGCTGACTGGCTCTAAGTGGAATTCCCATGTACACATACACAAAAAAAATTCAGAAGATATATATGGAGCTCAACATTATAATATTTTTCTTTAACAAAACAACAGTTCTTCGGTGATTTGAAAATGAAAGGGCAGTTTACCTTCAGAATATGTTCTTCAGCTTTTGAGTAGGTTCTTGCACCGCCAACTCCAGGTGAGGCTGTAAGTCCCAGAATCTGAGGCTGCGGGATCAAAGGTTTGTTTTCTTTTGCCAGCTTTTTGTTTTTGATCTTTTCTTTTAAGTAACGTCGCATTATGTTGTTATAAACACCTTCCTTTTGAGTGTGATGGCATTCATCAATAATGATGAGTGAAAAATCTGGGGGAAAAACACAGAACAAAAAATGATTAATTTTCTTTCAAATGTAGATTTGTTTGAATAAATCTTACAGATAAGGCCAGTGTTGAAAAGACTCTGTTTATTTGTTTGAGTATTAACACATTAGAATATTTGAAGTATTTGAGGAAGGGGTGGATGGAAGCTATATATATTTAATGAACTTTGGAATATTTACTGCTCTCCCGAAGTACCAAGTAGTTTCACACCTTATGTAATGTAGAAAGCTTTTCTATTTTGCAATACTAATCTAATGGCACAAAGAATTTCAAACAGATATCTTTAATAACCACCATAACAAATAATAATCAGCGATAAGAACATATTTCAGTTCTACTCTGTTCTATCTTTCATAGAACCATATATACATGTGACAAAACATACCACTTATATATGCAAGCAAACAAAACATGTAAGAAGTCTTTCAGATAATCCAGAAAGTCCTGTGCTGGTCAAAATATGATTTCATAGACACACATAGATTGTCACACCATTCCTGTCCAAATAACATACATTACATGTGTCACTGGAAATAAAACAGATGGCATGGGCACTACCCATCACCTCATTTTTGTAGCTGAGGAAACTGACGAAGATTCAGATAAGGGTTCAGTGCTTTTCAATCAGATCATATTCACATGCAACAGGTAGAGCGTTATATGATTTAAAAAAATTAAGAATATTTTTTGTTCTAAATATCTCAAAAAATATAGGAAACATCTCTTTTGTCTATTTATATACAGATACTGAAATATATTTCAAGGTTCTGATTAGAAGGACACAAATTGCCTAGGAAGTCAATATGGATGAGAGTGGTACAGTTTCAAATCCAAATTTCTATTTATTTGTAACATTCATATGCATCACGAGACTTCAGAAGCAATACTATCAGTTTTTCAGTTATTGTGTCAACATGGAATTACTTCTGCAGGTTTTGACCATTACATCTTAAATACACATTTCTATTCTTATCTCAGAAACACAGAATCATAGAACGTTCGGGATTGGAAGGTACCTCAAAAGATTATCTACTCCAATTCCACTGCCAGAGGAGGAACACCTACATTATGTCACCCAGGAATGTGCCCAGGTGGATCTTGAATGTCTCCAGAGAAGGAGACCCCACACCCTCTCTGGGCAGCCTGTTACAGTATTCTGTTATCCTCACTGTGAAGAACTTTTTTCTTATACTTACATGGAACCTTCTGTGTTCCACCTTGCACCCTATTACTCAGGAAAGACCTGACACACCATACTAAGGAACTGATAAACAGAATTTAGAAAGTCCACAGGCAGACCTCTGTGGAAACAGAGGAACAAAGTATGAACAGAAACTAGGAATAAAATACTTATAAGTAATTAGCATGGTTTATGCAGGTTGTAGATTAACAAAATTGTAGCCATAAAAATGGAACTGGCTCTGTTCAGACTTGCTTGATTTGGTCCAGCTGAAATTATTAGCACATGTGTAATAACATGGGAATATAGGGGTACTGTTTGTGAGGCTACCTCAGTTCTGAGAGAAATATAATTCCTTATGTAGGAAACTTTACAAATTGTGAAACTTGTTCAAAAAACAAAACAAACAAACAAAAAAAACCCCACAACCATGATGACACAGGATGCTTGCGATCTAACTTAATTCTATCGGGCAAATAGTTTCTGTAGAAGTGCTTTGGTACCTCTACACAGCATTCCCAAATGATTCAGTGCTGTTTAGGTGTCCTCAGAGATAGTTTAAAGGAAACAAATAAAAATAAAGTCTGTAATACTCTACCTACGTTGATAAAAAGACATTCTGAACGAGGGGACGCAATTCTAGGATACCCGAGGGACTCTGTAGGAGTAGGCTTGGATAAAGCAGTACTACGGATAGCACTAGATGCTGAGAGACACCAGCTGAAACCTCAGGGTTCTCTGCTACATTTTAACAGTCGTACAAGTTCTGTTACATCAGTTCTCTTTTTTGAGCATCATAGATCTCCCCTCAGCTACACCCTTTTTCATCTAGAAAAAAGTTACCACATGCAGGTAGAGGGAGAATTTAACTTTTCACAGAGGAGGATCTGCAGCCCAAATCCTGCAGTTGAAATAACTTTTTGTTCAGCCACTGGCAGATAATAACATTTCCTTTCTGATCTCCCAATACTATCTGCCACTTTAATACTTCAAATAATTTCACTCAACTCACATGCCTTTTACTTTCAACTTCCTTCACCAGTTGTAGAAGACATTATAGCTGCCTGAATGTAGTTAGAATTAATCCTACATCTGCACATTAGCAAAATGCTAAGATTTTAAAGAACACAACTTTTATAACAGATGGGCTTTTCTCATGTTTCACTGTATTTCTCAAACTTCTTACTACTACTGTGCTTCTAATTTTTTCTTAATCCATTTATGACCCCTACATGATATAATTCAGCATTCTACTAAGCTCAGAAACACCAATCAGTAGAGCTTATTTGCACGATGTTGTAATTGAACTATACAAAATGGGAAGTACAAGTAACTGCAAAATTCTAATAGGGCTTGAATAACCTGCATGCTCATTATCTAAGGTCTGGTTTTGACTCTCAGAATATAGCTTGCATTTAATACAGTCGACTGAAAAAAAACATTACTGAATATGGCACAATTTCAATCTGTAATTTTTCAGAATAGTCATGCCTTCAGCACCTCTGTAAAAATGCCAGAATAACAAACTTGCCTGACAAGTGGACACCTTCATCGTCTTCAGTTGCATTTAACAGTGAATTCTCCAGGATCTGTGCAGTACAGATGATGACATCGTTTCTTCTGACAACTTCAGGAAATGAAATTTTCAGCTCAGAATCACCACTTAAACCAATAACCCGATACCAGCGTTTCAGGAATGGATTAAACTCCCTTCGTAAATGCTGTTCCACTAATGGTACCTGAAAAAAAAACCACAACAACAAAAAAATCAGTTCCCAAAGAATTTAAATCAGAATATACATACAACCGAAAACACATGCTTATTTGCATGATTGTTATGTGAGATGTTAGGTGAATATACTCTGCACAAAATATCCCCTTAGATATTTTGTAGATATCCCCTTATTCACTATGGAGTACAATATTAAAAAGAAAAAAAAAAAAAAGAACAAGTAAACAAAAAATCTACAAACCAAGCCCTCCCCTGCAACTGTTCCTACAAAAACTTTCTGACCCAAGATTAGTTTCTCTGTCTTAGAATAACAAACTATGAATGCTCTGTCTCTTTAGCTGAGCTTATGACATACTGCTGAATCTATATCCTTCCATGAGAATAGAAATCTTCTCATCTTTCTAAAATCTTCTTAAATGCATTTATATACATCAATATTACAATAAAAGAAGTTTAGTTTAAATTATACTCTCTGAATTTAGATGTTAAGATTACAGTAATTATCAGAAAATCTGACAAGATATTACTTAACTAGTGGAACTCCTTAGGCTGCCTTCATTAATAGATTCAAACAGAGAATGTGAAAAATACATTTTTTAGATGTTATTTTAATTTAATTAATCCTAACACTGTATAATACTTTTAATCAACAATGTAGTTATTAGGACACAGGTAAATTCCCACTTGCATAGCAGTAAATTAAAATCATTCATGTTTGCTCCCATATAATGGAGATAACAGTCTAAGGCTATATAACTTCAAACACAGCTGCATCTGCAGAAATTCATTTTAGAAATTTCTTACTAACAATGTACAAGGTTTGACAAGTACTACACTACTTTTAAAGAGGTCAACATACCTTATTAACAAGTACTATAACTTTTCCTGACTCTGATGCTTTTTTCTTTTTATCCAGGTGATCTTTGGTAATGTAAACAGCCACTCTGGTTTTGCCACTGCCTGTAGGGAGACATATTATAATATTCTCCCCATCCAGTGCTGGTTTTGCAACTTCCATCTGGTAATCTCTCAGGATGAGATCTGGCTCAGGTGAAGCTCTGCTTTCTGCTTCATCTTCACCTAAGGGTACAAAGAAAATTAAATATCAAACTGGAGATATTCATCAGAATAACAAACTGGTGACAAATGTAAGAAATGTTAAGTCACTGTTAGATGCATTTTACAAATAAAGAGAGACATGGCATATTAGAATGGGAAACCCTGTTCTGTGGACCTGTGCAACTCCAGATCAGAATTGCTTACATCTAGCCATCTATCAGTGGTAGGTAGAATAGGTTAGTGTATGCCTTCACTCATGTATGTTAATGTTTTCTATCATTTATGAATTCAATTGATACAATTCAGTAGCACTGAAAACAAAAAAAATGTTGTGTTCAGAGCTGCAGTATTTGTAATGTAGGTAATCATATGTGATGCTCTTATTTATTTGGCTGCAAGTGAACAAGCTTTTTAAATATTTCCCAGAAAAAGAAAAAAAAAATAAATGGAGCCATAGAAAGAAGATACAGGGACTGCTTAAAAATTGATGAAGAGAGTTATAAAGTATAAAGATCAAATAGATCAAATAGAAAATTCAATTGCCCATGCACGATAAAGCTAACTGCAGAACATGACTACCTACTCATGGTAGATTGCCCTGCCACCAGACTCGCTCATACAAAATGCAGTCTGAGCTGATCAATAAAAGGCTGTGCACATTTACCACCCAAAGGCAAGACCTTTCTTCAAAATGTAGGCAGAGAGTCTAGATTCGTTGTTCACACATAAAACAAACAATATCCAAAGGTTAAAAGGGCTGCCACATAATTTCAGGCAGCAAGAAAACTGTGTCATGTCTCTGAGCTTATATACGATTTCTGACTTCCTAACTATATATATGAATACAAGAAGCATTTATTTCAATGTAGTTCTGGGTATATATTTTTATCAATTGATATGTTTAAATTAGCCTGAACGTGTACAATCCTCAGTGAAGAAGAGACACAAATTCTACTAGACTAAAAATGAGGAAAAAAGCCTTATGGCTTTATTCCCCAATGATACTAAATGAAGAATCATGGGGCTTTTATTACCACTGATACATCATACACAGAAGAATTGTATTTTTCTAGTACCTCTTACTCCATTCAATAAAATTAAACTAACAAGAAGTAATGAAGCTTGATAAAATACTGATAAAATACTGCTGATGGAAACACCTGAATACCATTTCTAAGTGTTTTTTGCTTGCTTTGACTTGAAGCGTGAGAGCAGTACTACCTGGAACACAGGGAAATTTACACCAGAGATTACTGGCTGTCACTTATCTGACTTCTACTACTCTCTTTTGAGGAAGAACGTTGTTTGTTTTCTGGTTGACTAAATTCAATAGTTCAATTATATTGAAACTAGCACTTTATCACCCATCTGTTTAGATAAATTTCCATATCCTAACATCCTCAACTGTCTGTCTATATCTAAAAAATATTTAACTTATCTGCTTCCTAGTTTCCTCAGCCCCTGTTAAGATAAAGGTTAATACAAAAGTCTTCTCAGAGGATATGACTGCACTAAAGAATTTTAACCATGCACAGTATAACTGTAGGGAAGGTGTTTGCCTTCCTACAAGTCTCATATAAACTTCTGCTCTGGGCTAAAAGAAGCATAACAATTACTCTTCTATTGTCCTAATTTCAACATTTTTCTTGAATGTAAAATGATACTTGCATTGCAACTAAAACCACATGATTATTTGCTTTAAAATCTAAGTCACATCAGTGCATTAAGATGCTACATAAACATCTCAATTAATAGAAAGCCTCATGGCATAATTTTAAACAATAAAATCCATAAATATCACAAAGTCCATCTTTAACTCCACAGATACTTTTCTCATACTTTTTCTAAACGAGTTTACCAGGTTACAATGAAAAGCATAAGTGTTTTTTTAAACATTTTTTTAAAACCCAAGTTTAAGTAGAACAGAAAACAGTAAATGCGAAAAAAATCTGTTCTGCATTCTTCACATAACTGTAGTGATTTATTTTTTTCTAACAGACTACTTGACATAGCCAATGCCAAATTCACATATCAGGAGATTTTCCAGAAGTCTTTTCACAACATACATATATGTGTGGATACATACCAGTAGTCCTTTTAAGCTTGACCAACTGATATTGTGTGTTTGATCACATAGCAGAGGTTTGTGTGTCCTGACATTTCTTATGATACAGTGAGGAAAAAGTCTGACATGACTGATGATGTACCTCAGCTGACACAACAATGCAAATTATATTCCTTAGAGCTAACAACATAGGAACTAAAACCCTATCTCACCTGAGGTTTGACGTATCTTGAATTTTCTCTCTACTTGTAAAGTACATTATTTTTAATATTAAAAAAAGGCTGAAATTATTTTAAAGCATTTCCATTAAACACAGGCATATGATATATAACAATTACAGTGACTTTATTGGCCTAGTACTAGTATTTTTAGTCAGAGTTGGCTTGTCATGCACACAGATTTTTCTTAATCCTTGTACAAGACAAAGACTCAGACCAAACTTTATAAATGCTAGACTTCAAAATTTAGACAACTGATTCTTGAATTCTGTGTAGGCAAAAACTGACTGTTCACTATGGCAGCCAGCTGTAAATGCATTCTGCCTGAGGAGCATTGATTAGGCTGCTTTCACAAATAGTTCTACAAAACCTGTTAAGGTCCAAAGGATCACTATGGTTCTTGCAGGTACCTAGGAAATGCTTCTCCTCACTTCCAGATGCCTTTAAGACCTGTCCTACATATTCCCTCTTACTGCCCCATGCAGGAGCCAGGCACAATTTAGCTTCTCTGTTAGAACGAGAGAAGCATATATATGTGGCACTATCTGTACAGACAGCCACACTAGATTACTTCTAGAAGTTCCTTCTAGCCTAAGTATTTTCACTCTGCATCACTGACCATCAAGACTCCATCACTGAGTCTCAAGACCTACTCAGAGGATCCCAGTAAATTAAGTATTTGGGGCCAGAACTTCAGTTCAGACCCATTAAACCAGTATCTGTTTTTTAAAAAAAAATAGAAGTTTGGCACTTGAAGTGTTTTGATGGAATAGATAATAAAAGTTTTCCATCAATTTTTTATTTTAGCTCATCCGCAGAGTGCCTACGCTCCCGAGCTCGTTTTGCAATCACTAAACAACAGAAAAGAAACATACCTGAATCACTGGTTGTGCTGCTCTGTCCCAGGTTTTCATTCAAGTTACTGATACTTGTATCTCCTACAGTGACAACTGATTCTAAGAGAGAAACAGAAACAAATGTAGTGTAGCATATTTGCTATACAAACATAAATAGCCAATGTGTGTAATTTACTCTCTCACTTGTCAAAATAGGCTAGACAAACATCTGACAGAGATGGCTAAGGTATAATTTCCTTTCTTATTCGAGAAAAGATTGAGTGAAAGATAAAAATCAAAAACAGCAGAAATAAGGCTCATGATTAAGTGTATCTGGCATTTATTTCCTACTAAGTACATGACCATCTATCTGCACAATCATCTATAGTCCTACATTCTTTATCAGAAGAGGGTGAAGAATAAAAAATGAAAGAAAAATGTGCTTGACAGTAGGACACACAATGCTGCTGGCAAACTGAAGACAAAAATTCTCTTACTCTATTTATGCTTCACGTGTTGTATCTGCAGTAGAACAAAATTAAAACCAGGGCTGTGATATATATATTTTTAATTTTATTTTATTTTTTCAGAACAGGTTTTTCTTCGTATAACATAAAAAGCCTGAATCATAGTTCCCAAGTAAGAAAACACAAAAAAGGGATTATTATTATATCCTCCAAAAGCAGAGACAAAAATCCTGTTAAACCTCATAGAAAACTTGGACACTGACAGAGAAATACAGCAAGTTTTCTCTTGATATTCTAATGTTAAGCTCTCCCTCTCCTGGGCAATTGATATATTGCACAGATTTTTTTTTTAAGCAATAAAGGTAATTCATACTGACTTTAGAAACCTCAGTGGTTTTAACATCTGAAGAGATACACAATTCTAGAAAAATCTTCTGCAGACATACTCATCCCACACTGTTTGTCAGCATACCTGCAGCACTCTGAAACTCAGCTTATAGTGTGCATAAGAAACAAAGCGATCTACATTTGCCCATGGTTGGCATTCTGGGCTGCGAGCACACATTGCCAGCTCACGTTGCATCTTTCATCAGCTGACACTCTCAATTCCTTCTCCTCAGAGCTGCTCTCAAGCTGCTCTTCACCCAGCCTGTATCTATCTTGAAATCACCCTGTATCTCTAGCTTGAGATCACCCTGACTCAGGTGCAGGACCTTGCTGAACTTCAGCAAGTTGGTATGGGTCTACCTCTCAAGCCAGTCCAGATCCCACCAGAGAGCATCCCTTTTCTCTAGCACATCGACTGCACCACTCAGCTTGGTGTTGTCTGCAAATTTGCTGAGGGGATACTCGATCGCAATGTCTGTGTTGCCTACATAGATGTGAAATAACATCAGTCCCAACAACAGTCCCTGAGGAATACCACTCATCACCAGTCTCCACTTGGACACTGAGCCATTGACTGCAACATGCTGAGCGGGATCAACCAGCCAATTCCTTACTCAGTGATTGGTCCATTAATCAAATCCACCTTTCTCCAATTTGTTGACCAGAAAGTCATGCGAGACAGTGTCAAATGCTTTGCACAAGTCCAGGTAGATGGCATCACTTGCTCTTCCTTTATCCACTGATGCTGTAACTCCACCATAAAAGGCCACCAGATTTGTCAGGCATGACTTACCCTCAATCCACCACCAATCACCTCATCTTTATTTTTAATGTGCCTTAGTAGTGCCTTCAGGACAATCTGCTCCATGGTCTTGCCAAGCACAGATGTGAGACTGACTGGCCCATAGTTCAATGGAACTTCTTTCTTCCCTTTCTTGAAAATGAGGGTTATATTTCCCCTTTTCCAGTCAGAGGGAACTTCACCAGACTGCCATGACCTTTCAAATAAGGTGGATAGTGACTCGGCAGCTTCATCTGAGAGTTCCACCAGAACCCATGGATGGATCTCATTGGGTCCCATGGACTTGTGTACCTGCAGATTCTTTAGATGGTCTCGAACATGATCTTCACTTACAGCAAGCAGATGCACCTTTTCTCCATGTTCTTAACATTGCTTTCTGCAACTTGGGTGGTGTGGCTAGAGCCCTTGCCAGCAAAGACTGTGTCAGAACACCTCAGCTGAACACCTTACTTTACCCATATCCCTCTTAACCAGGACTCCAGTTTCTATCCAGATCGGGCTCACACCCACCCTGACCTTCTTTTTAATCACCAATATACAAATATATGTATATATATATTTGCTTCTATATAAATAGGTATGTAAAATAGCTATGAACCACCATCACCCATAGGATGGGTAGAAGTATTAAAGACTTTAAGCACCTAAATAAAAAGGCTAGTTTCCCAGAAATCACTGAAATTGAAGGAAACTTAAAAACAAAACATCAAAAAAAAACCTCAGCATGGTTTAAATAAATATTCCCTATTGTTGTGTAACAGTATGCTTTCATGTCACTTTAAAAGAAAGCATTGTCCTGAAAATGGAAGAAAAACATCACCAATCATAATCCATGTTCAAAGATCTGACAAGCTATTGAGCAGCATTCATAGGAATTCCAGTGTTGAAAATGACATTGCTGTGTCTCAACTTCCCAGGAATCCATGCAGCTAGGAAACAGAAGATAGAACTAAAATTGTATTTACCTAATCCATGTGGTCTCCTGTCTAACAAGACCTACTGAAGGATGTATATGCAACAGAGGATATGTATTCACAAAGTATTCAGTGCAGTTACAATCTTCAGGATGCATTACAAAATCACCTCTTAACATAAAAAATCAGTGGTAAAGAGAAATGTAGAATACTCACCTTCCTAAGGAAAGGTGAGAGAACATTATGCAATAGCACTAGCATAATGTTCTCCTTTTTCAGTTGTGACAATTCTCTTAAATTATTTTAAAAGGAAAGTAGTCCATTTCAAAACAGTGAAAATAAAAGGGTGATGTTCTAATAGCTGTATTCAACATTTTAACTAGTTTTCCTTTACAGTGATACTTACACACTATAACACAGTGTAATCCATAAAGACTATCAGTCACTTTGCATAAACAAATAACAAAGTATAAAGACAATTAAATGCAGGGAAGAACGTAGATCTATGCAACATTAACATTTTTTTAAGAAAGTCTTTCCTGTCCTGTACTACCCTATGCCTTAGAATAAATTTCAAGGACTGAAAAACAGCAGTGAAGTACCAAAATATAAACAGCTTAGCAAAATCGGTCATACTTCGAAAGTAATGAGCAGTTTTTCCATTCTGAAGCATTAAGGGGAACACTTTGTAAGACGTAATTGAAACCACTGCTTAAAAATCAATCAAGTGGTACCACGTTATAGCAACCCCAAGGTTACTACAAGTCACATTTTCATAGAATTTTCTTGAATTGCAAAGAATTTACTTGTTCCCATCAACTACATTTTACAAATCAGGACTTGAAAAATAGAGCTGTTAATTCTTTAGAGTTCCTTATACTGGTAACAGAAACCTCAATCTATGTGTTTCACCTTCAGATCTTGCAAATTTAACTGCTTTTGCATTGTATTTTGTGCATGAAATTTCTTGATCTGTGTTTTTGTACATGCAGTTATCTTTCTAGTTTTTCTTCTCAGCCTAATTAACTATGTTTTCTTTATAATCTTAATACTCTCGTACCTCTTCTTGACTCCCTCTGGCTAATCATAACAGAGCCAGGCAAAGCTTTAGATCCAATGCAAATTGTAGTAATACCAAGTGATTTGAAAAAGCTTCTTCCTGTAGAAAATAGTCCTATCTCAATACAGGGAAGACTGGTGGGAGCATAATGCAAAACACCTGACAACATCAAAGTGTAAAGTAGGTGGGCTCCTAGTCCATGTGGAAAAAAGATCAGGGTTCCAGTTGTATTTTCACCTCCCTGGTCTGGAAATTGTCTCATGAGATAATGAGAAAGGTTGTAAATGAAAAAATAAAAAAAAGGACTTGATTTCAATTTTGTTTGTGGGTACAGGTGCATAGAGGCTGAAGCTTACTGGACTTCAAGACAGCTGAATATTAGCGAGTTCCTCTACAGCCATCTTCACACAAGGTTGTCTCCTGACAGCCCTTCCCACCTTGCATCTACATGACTGTTTTAGATCAGATCAGAAGTGTAAATTAAAACTGAATCTGACAATCCTCCATACTTATACAACTCCGGTTCATACTAGCTTGTTTGGATTGCTAGAAAAACTCCATTCAGCTGGAACCAAATGAGATGCATTCTAGCCACTTGCAGACATACAGCCCATACCAGACTGAAATCAAACATACCGTCAGAATTAAGATTGCACATACATCTTCAGCACCCACTATTTCACTGAACTTTTCTGCTCAACTTTAGTATAGATGTACTCTACCTATTTAACTTCACTACAGTTCATCAAAGAAACCATAGATTTTAGGCTAGAATTAGCTTCTGATAGGCTACTTAATAGCTAATAGTTCTAGCTAGATGAGAAGAGTCATGTATGGGATCCTGGATAACCTGACCTAAAGGTGGGTGGAAACCTGCCCACAGCAGGAGTGTTGGAACTATATGATCTTTAAGGTCCCTTCCAACCCAAGCCATTCTGTAATTGTATGAAAACTTGTCTTCAGCAAATTAAACAATTAAAACCCTAGGCTTTGACCTGAAAGCACCCTAACTGACTAACATTAAGATCTGATACCCAGTCAGATCCATTCTTAATCACCAATAAATACTTGGCATCTCTTCTTCATAATGCCAGAGTATGCTCTAATACAGGAAAAACAAGCAGATATTTCTGCTGTAGTTAATAACCCACTACTTGTTATAAATCATAGTGATATGCTGTCAAGATCACACAAAACAAAAAATAAACTACTACTGTTGCTCACTGAAAGACTGCAGTTTTCAGAGCCAAATTTTTCTTGATGTTTTCACGTTTGATGAAAAAAAGAAAAAAAAAAAAGAGCAGTCTTAGCTGTCTTACTCCTTTAGCTGAGTAAGCCCACTAAAATCATTTCAGGCAGGATTTATCTCAGTTTTAGCTATTGTTTGAGCTACATCTGAACTTGTAACTGATATAAATGGTTCCTCAATCATGCAACATATGTTTGAATCATCAGTTCCCAGTTATATCTGGGAATTGCTGCTGGTTGTTGCTACCGCTTATAATCAACTCCTTAGGCACATTTTTATAAGTGGATCCATATGAACAACAGGCCGTGACAACTTCTTGGCATGCCCTCCTCAGCCAGTCTGTACTGTGGTAGCAAATTGATTTTTGAACTAGCTCAGTCTAGTTACCATAGGTAAAGAATTTTTCATACCTTTCAGATTAAATAGTTCAAGTATGGCAACTTTTTTGTTCTAGAGCAACTCCATTGAACTGAAGTGAGCAAATTTAAAGATCTGTCCTCCCAAATTAGTACTGGTGATAACTGATATAAAGAAACGGAAATTACTGCTTCCAAGAAATCACAATCTGATTTTTCCATTCCTTCCCATTGACAGTAGTGTATACTTCTGTTTTTCTGAGCAAGATGGGAACTAATGAACTGGGAACATTCTTTAAGTTACTTCCAGTTACTACAATTTAACTATGACCAGAACAAAATACCAATTAGTGGACATACCTGAAACTACAGAGTTCTTTCCAACAGATGTTTCCAATACACTGCTCTCCCTGACAAAGCTATCATCCAAATTTTCTTGCTGCTTCAGATCCTCCTTTGCAGCATGTTCTGGTTGGCTTGCAGCTTCTGTTTCTTTGCTTGTACTGTCCTTCAACTCATTTTCATTATCCTCTATTCCTAGAAAGTAAAAATGAAATTCCATGGCTCTATAAAAGAAAAGTATACCTCTTAGGGTGGAGCAAAGAAAATACACAATGGCATGGCATACGGTCTTAGCAAAGGTAACCGTTTGGAATGCTTATGTTTTTATAAATATTTATTAATAACGCTGTTGGCCATAAATCTCTATTATTTCTGGTCACTACAGATTGGAAAAATTGAATTGTGGACCAGCCCTTTTCAATTCCACCAGAAATATAAGCTTATAAATAGATGTACCGTGGAACTGGACATCAAAACTAACCATAAAAAAGAAAACCTGAGATGTTTCCCAAAATGTCTTCCTTTCTTCCATTTTTGTGTCTTATTCCAAATACAGAAATCATTTTTCTTTGTCTTCTCTGTTGTTTTATTATTAAAGATATTTAAGAGTAGGCATACCCCAAAGGCAAAAAAATGCAGTTCCATACATTGTAAATACTTTTTGTAAAAACTGCAGAAGCTCTGTCTTCCAGACTTAGAAGTCAGTCGCTTTGTAATTAGAAATTAAAGAAATTATTAGATTGACTATATTCCAACACTTTTTTAAAAATAAAGTTCTCGATTTCTGAGTGCAGGTATCTGCTAACAGTAACAAATCATTGGTGTTCAACCAGAAATGCTAAAGTGTAAGAACACAGGTTCATTTGCTATTCCGGGAAGAGAACCATCTCTAATGTTTACCTTTAACCTTGTACAAGTAGATGCTTCAACAATCATACACTTTACACATCTACAAATCTTTAGGACTGTTTACATAGAACATTGATTTCTGATTGGTAAGAACAACACAATTTATGAGTCATATATTAATCTGTACAATTTCATTTAAAAACTGTATTGCTCAAGATTACTGAGAATTTCTGGAATAAATGCATTCATTCAGTATTGCATCAAGCAACTGAATAAAACTTAAGTTTTACTGTATAAAACCTGCACTACACTGAAAATTCAGAAATGAAGTTTGAAAATAATTGAAAACAAAAGTATAAAAATGATTTTAGTAGTTACTGCAATTGGTTTTCATCCAGAAGCACCTTCTGAGTCTCTAACTTGGTTGACTTTGTTTTGCTTACCAGAATTTTCAAACACCTTTGAGCTGCATGACTGAATATGGCAGCTGCCTATCTGCGTCTGTCAGAGAGAGGCTGATTCCTGTCCTCAGCTAGAAGAAACATCTTAAAGCATTGTCCCACATGTGGCAGTTAAAAC
Organism: Odontophorus gujanensis; assembly: GCA_013399175.1. Lineage (NCBI taxonomy): Eukaryota > Metazoa > Chordata > Aves > Galliformes > Odontophoridae > Odontophorus > Odontophorus gujanensis. The sequence continues at coordinate 164,314 of VXAB01012515.1, forward strand.
CACAGAAGCACAGTTCTGGTAGGCTCCTGAGGCAAGAAGGCTAAATCTGTTAAATGTGAAATAATCTGTTAAAAACTTTAGTCTCACAGATCTTATAAAGCATATACTGAATGCAGTTTAAAAAGGGAAATTTGGAGACTGATTATCTCCCCCCTCCCGTATTTTAGCATGTAGGGGGTTTTTCAACATCATAATTACTGTGCAGGGATATAAAGAAATAATGAAAAACTTAGTGTTTCCTTTGTAGCTTGTTTTACAAAGTCGTGTGTTGAAGGAGAAATCAAGAAAAGGGTTATTTGTTCCAAATAATCATCTGAATATTTATAAAATATTTTTCATTATAAAAACACACATTCAGAACCAATGGATTACCAAAGGTAAGGATTCAATTTAATTTTGGTCGTATTGTTGTAAATATAATAATCTTAATAAGGATTTTTAGTGTTTAAGAATCTATTGAGATAGTCAATAAAAATTTAATTTGGAAATCCCCTGATAACACAATAAGAGCCTTGCATTATTTCAATAATTCAAAAAAGAGATGTTAAAAAATAAATTAGTATTTGTGAAATAAGATCATTACCTCCTGTATTTCCACTTAAATCATCTGCAAGGTTTTCATGTTGAGTTTCACGCAGAGCAACCAAAAACTGAGAGAACCAATCCTTCTTCTGCACTATTCTGCTCAACAGCTCCCTTGCACCTTCTCTGTTCCCATGACTGTCAGTAACAGCATCAATCTGACAAAAAATAAACAAACAAACAAGCCCTAAGACAGAATTCTGAAACATTTCAGGGTAGTATGAATAGCATACATACATAGGATGACAGGAAAGTAATGCCTTCTATTTATTTCCACAAAAAATACAACAACTACAAAGAGCACAGTAACACCACTTGATAGAGCAAATTCTTGGGTATTATGTTTCAGCACTGTCATTTTCATTAGCTATGTATTTTCACCAGTTATGAACAAAAGCTTGCATTCTGCATTCATAAAAATCTGCACCAGCAGAAATGACAGTGTGCATGACCACCTGGAACATGGCCTGACTTTCACTGCAGAACTGCACCACCCACTGCCTCACTGCACTCACACCCACAGTTTGGTCTCCATTAGCTTTCAGCAGGCGTCAATGGAAGTCAACAGGTGCCATTTTTCCACACGGAGGAATTTAATTGCACAGTTTTTCTTCATCCACATTTCCATGTCAGACGTCATTTTACCAGACTGCTCCTCTACTACCATCTGTCATTCAGCAACAAAACGTAATAGAATACTGGTGGGAAGGTTCAGCCTCTACTGCCACACCACCAACATATACCTCTGACATTGAGGGCCTCAATAATAAAATATAAGATATTCCTTTTGGAGCAGACCTTGTAAAACGAGATCTGAAATTTAATTTGAGAGACCAGTAATGCTTGAAATTGTTATAATAACAATGGTTATATAATAATCACTGTTATTTTGAAACGATAATTGGAGTTCACGCAGGTTTAGAGATTAGTCATCCTGAATTGAAGTGATGCAATACAACCTGCCAGAACTCAGACCTCATCTCTAACAAAACTCCATAAATAAAACAGAATGTGTCCCTTCTCAAATATTGTATTGTAAAGACAGATCATAATAATACAGTACAATAAAACAATAGAGTAGCCTGCTGACAGTGATTGCCAGAAACCATAGAAAAGAGTTCCAAGGTCACAACACACAGAATCAGACACATTATCACAAGGGAAAGAAAAGTGCTGTTCCAAAAGCAGAGCTACCTGGGACAGTCTTCCAGAAGGTCTTCAAGGCTCAATATGCAAGAAAACGTACAGGCACAGCAGCTGACTTAAATTTGGCTGAACAGTGTGAAAACCTCCTAAACTAGGCTGAAGGGTTGTCATGGTTTTATGATTTTTGTTACTGGTATTTCATATCATAACATCATGTAGTGCACTGAGAGTTAAAGAGTTAATGTTCCAGCTCCATGGATCATTGATAGCTCTGGGTACATCTGTCTCAGAAGAGAAGAACTACACACCCCAGAAGACTTTGCGTTGCTTTGCATTTTTCTGTTCTCCACTCAGAGGGAAAGATAAAAACTGTTTACATGTCACAAGACTCTGTCCCATCAGAGTAAACTGGCAGAGTTGTGAAGGGTAATGAAGGAGCCTTAAGTAGAAGCACAAGCAGCACAAAGATGACCAGGGAACATATACATTCATTAAGGATTGGGCCAATAGCCTCCTAAAAGGTTTCCGTCTCTGCCTGCTCTGTTAACATGCTTGGCTCCCCATCCCTTGTGGTGCAGCTGGCCCTCGTCACTTCCTGATGGTCATCAACCAGATGAAATTAAAAATGACTCTCATTTAACTGAAACTTTAACTACTTTAAAAGTTGACACAAAGCTCATAGTGCAAATACTACATAGTCCAACCACTAGCTTACCAAGTTTTGTATTACCGCTATAGCAAATACTACATGTTCTAATTTCTAACGCTGTCCGGGGGAAATCCATTGATTTTGGTTCCAAGGGGGTTTCACAATAGTTCAGGAAAGCCATTCCTGGCCAAGTGGAGCAAACACTGGCACACGCTTTCATCACACTTAACACCCTCTTGTCAAACTGGTATTTCTGCCCAGCTTTCCACAGTGAACCTAGGGCAGAAAATGAAAGCGAAGGCATTCTCTAGGACTTTGTAGGGTACATCTCAGGGCCAGAACACACTGACGGTCCAAACAAAAGGTGTGTGTCAAAATGACAACAATAAAGCTGGCCAGATTACTTCCATTTACACGCCGGACTCTTCTAACCCAAGGCATTGTCATTCCCTGTTTGTTAGCCGGCATCCCGACAGCTGGCCCACTACAAACGGCCTACACTGGTTTACTTGGAGCTTTTTCGTGAAGCTGGGCTATGCCCATTCACTTTTGGGCTTGCAAGCCCATCTCTTGCTATAGCTTCCCCTCCGCTCCACAGCCCCTGGGAGCGGCCTATCTCCGTGGGACTGCCAGTACTTACCCGAATCATGTCCTCCTCCTGGAAGATGCCCAACTGCAGGCACTTCTCGGCCACCTGCCTGGTCTGCATGTTATCCACCAGCGTGCCGTGCAACAGCTGCACCAGGTGCACGCACAAATCGTGGTCGGCCTCCTCCCGGGGCGAGGGCAGCTGGCTAGGGTTCACGTAGCAAACGGCCAGGTCGCAGCCGCCTTTCTCCAGCGCCAGCAGGAACTCGGTGAACCAGCCGGGGTCGCGGGGTCCGCGCTCCACGGCGCGCAGCAGCTCCTCGGCCCCCTCCACCTCTCCGCGCTGCAGCGCCGCCGCACGCACCCTCTCCTTCTCCTCTGCGCTCAGCGAGGGCAGCCAGTCCAGCACCGGCTGCACTCGGATGCAGCGCTTCAGCCGCTGCCTGAAACAGGAGATCATGTAGAGGAAGCGCTCGTCTCGGCACTCCTCGGACATCGCTGCGCTGGCGGCGCCCGGACAGATTCCGCTGCTGCCGGGAGCGGGGGCTGCAGAACAGCTCCGTACCAGCAGAAGAGCCCTGCTGTGGCTTTCGGTTTCGCTTGCTGCTCGCTGCATAACGTCGGCCACGCCCAGCCCCAGGAGGGCGGGGCAGTGCATATGGAAGTACTGATTGCTAATTCTTGGGAAGTTGAAAGAGGAACCTTGAGTCTGAAAACAAAACTGACGTGTACCATTCACTTCTCAGCGCCACTTCTCACGGCGCATCCACGGTCTCCGCACGAGTTCCCAGGGGCGCACTGCGGGGGGAGAGAGGAGAGGTGGCGGCTCTGGGCGAAAGTAAGGGTCAGCGCCCAGCTGCAGGACACGCCCTGCTCGTAATACCCCCCCAGTTGCACGTCCGTATGCGTTCACGTCACGCTTCGCTTTACAAAACCCATGTACCGATCCCAACCTGCCTCTCGGACCTTCGGGTGCAACCTCAAATGCTAGGGACTGAACGGGTTCCCGCGGGCACGGTGAGCACAGCACAGCAGAAAGCAACCCGCGCTCAGGCAGCTGTACCAGAAGTAACGTGATGCCCACGAACCGGTACCTGACTCGGAGTGAAGGCATTTAAGCTGCGATTCAAGCTCTGCTAGTGGCTGTAAACAGGCAAAAATGAACGCTTTGGATGTCTTTGTGCAGATGACATCCTTCTTTACAGTTTATTTTTCTTCTCCATAAGAAATGACAGGCATTCCAAGCTTTGGTAATCTTTGCTTTACAGATCTGATTCAAAGAAAAAGAAAAAAAAAAAAAGAAAAAAGAAAGAAAGAAAGAAAAAAGCTGAGCTTCCCACCCAGCTCTTTGCACAGCAGTGGGAGATCGAGGTCATCAGTTTCATTTTCATCCCTTGCAGATCTCAGAGTACAGCTTGGAGGTGGCTACTGTCCTCATGTAAAACAAAACTCATTCACATCAATCTTGATGCACTCTGGATTTCACCCAGCAATACTGCAGGATGAGTTCAGATCAGAGATGTTGCAGGAATACAGTTTCCTCTCTTGCTTGCATTATTGCACAGTCATCTTTCATCAGTTTTCGTTTCCCGCTTCCACTGACATTTATTTCGCTGCTGCTGATTTCGGGTTTCGCTCTCACTGTGCTCAGGAGTTTCACTTCTCTTCCTGCTGCACTTCGCAGCCTCCATTACATAACATACCCAGGGACTGTGTTCCTGCACAGCCCCGGGTCTGCAGCTGTCCTCAGCTGTTGTTTGTGCATGCAGCAGTGGTACTTGAGGCCCAGTGCATTGATACCAAAGCATCCTTTATAGGGTCAGCGGGTTCACAGACATTACAAGGGCATTTGTACCTTACTTGGCTCAATGCTACTTGCTGTACCAGGCTGAACAGTGGCTGACCTGCCCCGCCTTACTGTCCTGTCGCTCTCTAGCACAACACCTGCCCTCCTCACCCTGCAGTCGTTTCCAAGACCATCATCACGGTCCCTGACAGCAGCGTGGGCATCTGCCGACCCCACGCAGGGCACCACAGCGAGTTCAAAACGCACGCATGCAGCCAGGGAGACGGCTCTGAGGCAGAGAGGGCAGCGCACCGCGCGCGTCACTTCATGCACGAGGCGGCCGCGCGCCTCCACTCTGCGCCCCCGGGGCAACACGGCGCGCGCGCCCGGCGGCAGTCCTGCTCAATGGCGGCGGCGCAGATGACGCCGCGTTGCTATGGTAACAGCGCCGCCGCCATTTTGCCGCTCCTGGTGCTCTGGTTGTGGGGAGGGGGGGGGCGGGGTGCGTTTTTGTAGCTTTTTGTGCCCAGCAGAAGCTTGCAAAGGACACGAGAAGCGAACTACCTTGTGCAAAAAGAGCGTTCCTGCAAGGACAGGATGTGCAGGGCTGCTCCGAAAGTATCGCCTCCTGTTTTTATTACTGTGACCCTCAGTGTGCATTGGTGGTGCACCGCCGTTCCATTACATGTTGCTGTGCGACAGATGGCAGCAGAGGGGCAGTCTGACACAGCGCTGTCTGATGTGAAAGTGCATACGGCGCAGCGGTGTGCTATTAAATTCCTCCATGCAGAAAAAATGGCAGCACAAGAGATGTAAATAAATATCTGAGTTGTTTAGCGACTCAGTCTAAGTGCAGTCACCCTTTGCTTAGTTTTCCTAACACTGGTGTTTAGCACCTTTCAGATAGCTTAAACAAACCAGACCTTTGTGCATGGCTCCTTTGTAAAAGTTGGTTAATATTACATCTTTAAATAGCTGTCTTGTGTATTTAGATATCTTAAAAATTTTACTGATGCTTTGAAATTACCTTGCTAGAATTGCAATTTCTTGTTCTTGTGAAGCTGGTACACATGGGCCACAATTCTGTGAATGCTCTTTATCTAGTACATAGCTGCAAGCTGTTATCTCATTTCTAATATTTAAACTTGTGGGGTTAAATATTAGAAGGCAGACAGCTTGGAAAAAAGCAATTCCTTTTGACCGTCATTAGTAGTTGGCATAACAGAGCTGGTCACATATCTAAAACACTGCAAACACTGAGTCATTCTTCTATTTCTTGCAGTGCATGATGGCACTCTGAACACTGAACTTCTGGAGGAAAATAGAATCAACAGTCTGTCAAAGTTCGTGTTTAAAAGAACTGCTGAGAATAGGAGCTGTTCAATCTTTCTGCCTGATAAAACCTGTACTTCAAGTGGATAATTTGATTATTAAGCTAATGATTCATAGCAATGAATATTTTTTACATTTTACTGTATTTAGAAAAGTGTGAAAGCTTATGGTCATGCCTCTAAGTCATGTCTTGTGAATGGGTATCTATCTTCCTTACAAACAGATCATCAGATACACTAGATGTTAGTCTCATCTATATCAGTTCTCTTCATTAGTAGTGGCAGATGTCTAAGATGGTGTACTCTGAAGATGTCTGGTGTGATGTAGGCATTCTATTAACAACGAAAATATAAAGCTGCCTACTCCAGCTTGTCACAAGACAGTGTTTTATCTATTTATTTAATTACTTGTCATTGTTGTTGTGAAGCAAGCTCAGATAATACAATTTGTATGCAGCTGGCATTGCCTCCAACTGATTGCATCTTTAATCCCATGTAAGGCTTTTCCATAAGGAAATCTGGATTTTCTTAATTTTTTTCTTTTTAAGAGTTCAGCTTACATCAAAAGCGTACATCACTAAAATCAGTGTCTGAATAGGCCTTATATGGCAAATCCCTTCCATGATTTATTGTAAATTCTCTAGAAGAAAATGACTGAGTAAACAGAATTTTATGGCTTAAGGATAGGCATTTCAACAGGATCAACCATTTAAATCAAAATCTTTTCTAAAAATGTGGCTTCAGATGGATAGCAATTTTCAGCTTCATTATCGATATTTTATAAATGGAAGACAGATTTTGATTTTTGAAGTTAAAGAAACTGGACATGAGCATACCTTCCAGTTTTCCTTGAAGATGGTGCACAATATGCTGCATGGAAATTACTTTGTGCATAGGAATTTCTGAAACAATATAATCTTATGTCTCTGATTTGTGTGTTTTAACCAGTGAGTGGTGTCTCGTGCATTCTCATACTTTTCTATTTATTCTCATAGTGTTATAATTCCAAAAATTTTTGCTTGGTATTTTTGACACTGAGATTTGTTTAGCCTTTTTGGATCCCTGTTAACAATGCTTGTGTTGTGATGACTAAATTCAATGCAGTCACAAATGAAATACTCTCATCCTGCTTCTCATGCATGAAATAAGTGTAATACATTTATTTGTGCATTTTTAGATTTACTGTAAATAAACTTTTATGGTGATATGAAATACTGAGTATATATGCAGTTAACAATTTTCCAGGAGATCTTTTTTGAAAGCAAAATAAAACTTACATTAACTATATTGTACAACATCCTGTTATGCAAACAGGATTTGCCACAGTTTATAATAGATTTGTATAGATTAAATTTTCAATTTTTTTTCCATCTTCAACTTTACAATATCATGAAGTTTCAGTAAAAGAGTAAATAATGCATGAAAGGGATGAATCCATCCTGTGAGAGACTTTAATTTGGTCCACCTAATTTCCATTCCAAAGTGAAGAGCTATATTCTGTATTCACTAATAACCAAAGAACTTTCCAAGTGAGCATTAAAAAAAATACAAGTAGCTAGATGAAGAAAAATGTTTCTTCATTAAAAATGCAGTTCTGTCTACTACTCATACATAGATATACAGTGAGAAAATGTAAACTTGCCATAGGGATGCCTTTATGCAGTTATGAGATCAAGGACATACTCCTTTACTATCACTGATAAAACTGAGCATTGTGATGATTTGCATGTCTGATCTATTCTGTGGATCTTGTTTATTTTTCTCCTGTTAAACTATTTGCTGGTTAAATTCTATTACAGGTTTTTTTTTTTTTTTTTCCCCAGCCTAGAAAAGAAAATTGATGCATTGAGTAATTGTAGTATATGTGATGTATTGATTGCTGTGTGACATAAGTAAGTTGTCATTCCAAGTAAAATTAAGGGAATGCTGTGTTCAGAATAGTTGCATATAAAGGACCTTCTGCATGTTTTTTTTATGCCAAGTATGTAAGAGGCTACTTAAAAATTACTCATAAAAGTGACTGCCTACCAAATTGCTTTCGGATCTGAAACAACTTTACAAATTACAATTAATATTTTCATTAAACATTTGATATTAAATTAGAAAGTTGGGCCAGATTCCTTGTTATTCGAGCATGGCTGCTAGATACTGCAGGTCTAACAAGTGCATTCACCTGTATTTTAGTGGGTTTTTCATTAGTAATAATGACATAAGAGATAAATAAAGAAATAGGGAACATGGAGTTTGCATTTTCTTCTGCTGTGTGCAAAAAAAAAAAAAAAAAAGGGAACAGGGATTTTTTTTTTTTTTTTGTTGTGGGAAAAAAAAAAAAAAAAAAAAAAAAAAAGGAAGAGGAAAAACTACTCAGAAAACTGTATTGCAACCACTTGGAGCAGCTGCATGTAATGATGCAAATTTGAATAAAGTGTCACAAGATATTTTTACTTAAAAAAAAAAAAAATAAGCAAAACAAGTAGTCTGCATGCTTGACATACAGGCCTTTCTTATAATTCACTTAGGGTGCTGAGGCACTGGCACAGGCTGCCCAGTGAAATATTTGTGGATGCCCCATACCTGGAGGCATTCAAAGCCAGGTTGGGTGGGGGTACATAGCCTGTATGGTAGCTCTCAGAGTGATTGTCCTGATTTCTTTGGTGCTTCAGTTACATTAGCTATTCTTGAATGTCCAGGATACTTTTCTGTATGTACAGGTTATGGTTTATGTGTATTTTTACCCTCAAGTTTTAAATGTAAACAGTCAAGATGAGACTTCCAGGGCTCAAGCAAAACCAAATCACATCTCCTAAAGTTCTAAAAGCATGTATGAGTACATTACATCTGTTTATTGATGTATGAGTATGCAACTCCAGTATTATTTCCATCTTTATTTAGATATCTCAGAACTATTTCTACTGAGTCAGAAATGGACTGTACTTAAGGGGAAGGAAGGAATTTGGAAGGAAGGAATT
>VXAB01012515.1:173518-298320 GCA_013399175.1 Odontophorus gujanensis
AGGAAGGAAGGAAGGAAGGAAGGAAGGAAGGAAGGAAGGAAGGAAGGCAGGAAGAAAGAAAGAAAGAAAGAAAGAAAGAAAGAAAGAAAGAAAGAAAGAAAGAAAGAAAGAAAGAAAGAAAGAAAGAAAGAAAGAAAAAAGAAGAAGATAATTTTTGCTGTCCACATTTCCAAAAACAATGGTTTGTATCTGTCTGTGGAAGAAAAGAATCTCGAAACAGTTGGTCTTTGTGTGATTCACTGTACGTAAGCAAGAAAATAAGGTATCAGAGAAGGCAGATCTTTGGCAAGGAAGGGACAGCTAGGTACTGGCACTGAAGCTGTCATCTTTCGTGTTTTGTTTCTTTACTCAGTAGCGGGTATGTTACAGAGTTTAGAATTTCCGTAACTATACAAAGTGTCCCTCAGTTGCTCCCACTTCAGATTCTTCTTTTTGATAAATACAAAGAGAACTGAAGGAACAAGGCATTTTGGTCCAATGCGAGGAATATAGGATGGAGCTTTTCCTTCACTTGAAATAATTGTGACAATTGTTGCTTTTACTCTTCCCCAGCTCTCTCAGTCTGGTCCACCATTTCACTTGGTCTCTTGGCATAAATATAGAATTCCAAGTCATGAAATTGAGCAAAACATGTTTTTTAAAGCACTGCTCATATATTATACTTCTTTTCACTGATTTTACTTTTAAATTTTACCAGGCTCTTTTAAATGTAGCATATCCACAAATAAATCTTTAGAAATTGCTGATTTCTTCCTTGTAATAGATACTAGTATTAGTTACTAGACTTGGAGCAGAATTTGTTAATGCTTTCCACTGAGGAATAAAAACAACAAAACCCAGATGCTATTTCACTTTCTTATTCAGCACTGCTGTTTCAGTGGAGTACACAGAGGCAAACATTTTAAGTGGCTCAATGATGCTGTCACCTGGGATCCAATCCTACAAGGCACTGTGTATTAAGAACCCTCATCACTGTGGTAAAGGTAAGAGCAGTCAGCATGTTGTATGATTTGAACCTTTCAACAATCAACAGTAATATAAGGCAAAAGAAAACTTGTTCATATATGAGAGATGCTGGATTTTCTCAGTTTGCAAAAGTATTCAGTTAATTCACTTTTATATCTTTAACAAATAGGGATGAAGCAGAACCTTGCTCAGTAATTCAACACTCCCAGAAATTTCAAATGAGAGATTCAGGCTCCTTGTGTTTATCTACTCACCATGAATGTCTAAAAGTGTTATGTATCATTCTGAACCGACACATAATGTTGTATATCTATTAATTTGAAGATCAACCACTACTGCATTACTCTACACACTGGTTTAGAGCAGAGGGAGTTTTAGTTAAAATTTCAGTGCTTGACCTCTAACTGGTTACACACATTTCTGTAATCAGTTCCCTTCTTAGGGGAATTTCACATTAGAGCTTTCAGATTAGAAAATCATGTGAACATTTTAAAATATTTTAAAACAGTAGTAAAAAGGTCATTTCCTTCTAAAAAAACCACAACATTTGAAGCAGATTAATATTTTAATAAAATTAAATCTAAGTATTCACAGAGCATTATGCACATACAGTACATACTGTATTTAAAGCCTATGGACCTTAAATAATTTTATTCTAATGTAGTCAGCTTTGGACACAAGCTAAGCTTACTTCTTTTGTAATAAGAAAGTTTACAATTTTTCCTCGAAGTGATCTTACATATATACATATATATATAACTCTATACTCCTACATTTAAGTGTAGGTATATACACACACTTGTGTGTATGTGTGTATATAAACATACACACACATACATATACACATATGTACATATATCATTTACACACATGCACACCTATGGGAATGTGTGTGTGGTATGTGTGTTCACACACGTATGTACTGTATCTGGGAACACTGTAGATGGGTCAGTCAGTAAGAAGAGAGAACTTCAACCAACCACCCTAACAATTATAAAACAAAAGTTTGTAATGTATTTTTAATTATACAGGTTATTCATAGCTTGAGTTGAACAAAAGGAACACAGTCTTCTGTATTATGTAGAAATTAGATTTATTGCATTTGATTATGTTTAAGTGACAGATGAAGAGTACCTGCCTGCTCACGACAGTTAACATCTATGATGTGAATAAAATAAAATAAATTAGTACTGGAAACAAACTATTCAATTAATGTAGTTTTGTGAATGCAGTCTGTGGTGATTCTTTCCCAGCATGTGGCAGTTTTCCTCCTTAAAGTCCTGCCCTGTTTCAACTGGTTTGGAAGGAGGTGGCTTTCTAAGTCCTAATTATTATGAACCCAGAAGACCTGGTTACCTTATTCTTTTTCTAGGTACAGAATCATTACCATTTATTATATAAAGCTCACTACAAGAAAGTTGACCCAAATATTCAAAAGTGAGCTAGAAGTTTTACTTGGAGTTTAGGTAGGAGTTTTTTCCTGTATAAATTGATGTTATTGGTTTCCTATTTGCTCTGAAGACATATCCACAGTAAAATACTGTTTCCGTGACAGCATTAAATGGTTGTCTCCATGCAGCATAAACTGTAATCTCAGAACATGCATGTTATTTAATAAAAAATAAAAATATAAGGTGCCTTGAGAATGCTGGCAGTTTTACATTTGGAACATACAGTTAGTGTGTGTGTATATATATATATATATATTTACATCAGAACTGCTCAACTTTACCTTACAAGCTTCAGATTTAGGAAAATATACAGTACTTTTGCATATATATTCCTTGTAGCCCCTGAGTCAAGTATAGAGGATTTAAATACAAAAAAGGAAAAACAGCCATTAAAAGCACTTACATTTTTATGTGAAATAATAGTATAAAAGTATTATTTCCCAGGAAGACCAGGATCAGAAACATGCCTATGAAGACTCAAGATTCCTACAGTGCTTACTGAACATTCTGGCAAGGAGGGGTGCCTAATTGGCTGAAGATAAGGTTTAGGATGCTGTGAGGGACACTCTGCAGACTGGTCACGTTCTTGATCTAAAAAGGAAGCCAGGTTGTCTTCTGAGGCTGTGTTAAGATGCACTCCACTCGAGAGAGATTCTTTGGATTTAAGTTTCGATTTTTCAAGGTCTAGAAATTCAGGACACTGGAAAGGAGAAAAAACAAGATGGCAATAGTTTTATCAGTCTCTTCTAGGTTCATGTTTCACCTCAAAATTAGCACATTCAGACTGTTGCTGGAAGACCACATTTGACAGTTAAGCAGCTTGCTGAAATGTTTGTACATGGCACTTTATTTGATCTGATATAACTGAATGCAGTTCTGTTGGTTAATTTTAGAAGTCTAGGAATCTTGTGCCCTCCTCAGACCTGTTCCTATGACATCAAGATACTTATATATTGTCATTTCTCAGTGTCTGAATATTCTTGAGACCCAATCTAAGAGGATGGATTTCAGTATTCTTGAATTTGTTGTTTTAGATAATACTTCAGGAATTGCTTCAGTAAAAATATTAAAACCATTTAAATTCCAGTCTCAGCACTCAGTTCTTCACTTTTAAACTATGAATCTATGCAAAGTGGGCAGTGTGACTACTGTAGTTTTATTCTGGAGTTGCCGTGTTTCTGTTCTGACAGAGGTATGTATATGTTTTGGGCAGAAGTTTGCATGGTGGGTAAACACTTCTGAAAACTGCTGCACGTTTGCTGTCCTGATAGTCTTTATGCATGCAAACTGATGCTTTTTGGATGTGTTGAACTTAATGTGCAGGAATGTGTTTCAGCACACGTGTGAGGAATTTGACACATCCAAGAACACTGCATTTACTGATTATTTGCTAAAATCTGTCAGGAAATAACTTGCCACATCTCTGACCAAACTGTTGAAATCCAGAAAGTCTAAACAAATTTTGAAAATGAAATTCTTCCTGAACAGAACTGGGGTGGAAAATTTGTATTGGAAAAATGTAGGTATGTGGCAGTTCTGTATGTGCAGATTTCTGTCACTGGTGAGGAACTAAACATAAGATTGACTTTTGTCACCTCCCACCTCCACATGTGTATAACCACCCTGCTCAGTTATGGTGTTTCTGGGGACTTCAGGAACTGACATCCATGATAGATGCAGCCATGCAGTCAGGTCTGATGCTTCTGATGGTTTGCACTTGTGTCTAATACTTATTGTTTTTGTTGATTTTTGAGACATGCATGGCATGATCATTAAGTAAATTGATCTGTTTATAAAATCATTGTATAAATCACTAAAACTCTCACAGAAAATGTGGTTTCTGAAACTACAGTGTCAGAAGTCCAGTGTAGAGATGTTAGATCAAAATAATATTTTTATATTCCTTAACCTAATGAACAAGCACCTAGATCAGTGTGATTTTTTCTTTTTCTTCCCCGCAACAAGCTAACAAGATTAGCAAAGCTTTTAACTTTATTGGACATATACAAACCTGAGATGAAGGACTGAAACTTCTGTCTGTTTTAATTGATGCTACAGGATGAAGCTTTTGTGTAAATCGGATTGCTGGCTGTTGATACTCTGCGCCTGCAGTCACCATGCTGTAGGCAGGTGGAATGAGTGTTGATTGCCTTTGCAGAAGCTGCAGTATGGTTTGGATATCAGCAGTCATCTGGGATTCAAGCCTAGAGAAGTAACAAAATCAGTGAAGGCGTGGTCAGGAGTGAGTGTATTTTAACATGCTGATTACAGATGCATTCAAGAGGAACTTGTAGCTTATTAATAAAGCAAGCTTGCTCTTGTTGTGACATAACCATGCCTTTAGCAGGAAAGAACAGAAGAGGGAGTACTTTGCCTTTCCAAAGCTTGCTTGCTCACCCTTTCCTTTGCCAGCTTGTTTCTGATCTTTTTGTAACATTAAGAATGAGTTTATTATTGTCTCTTTCTTACATTTGCAACAAAAAGTAATTGAGGTGACCAGATCTTTGGCTGAAGTTAACCAGGAATAACTCCACTCTCTTCATTGAAACTGAATTGATTTGTACTGGCTGAGGATGGGACACTATTTCTGATGTATCTGGCAATTAGTTCTGATGTTCCCAATGGTAGTAGAATGCACTGAAATAAGCAGGATTCCACGTTAGTGTTTTTCTACAGTTAGAAATGAAAAATTCTTTCAAGATCTTTAGTTTAAAAACAAAAAATAAATCTGATCAAATTTCTTTACTGTGAAAATTTATTCAGACCACATAAATAATTTCAGCATTTCTGATGTTCAGCCTCAGCAGTACTCTTTTCTATTTGTTTTCATTTTCATAAGTTTTTATATGACTTCTTAGATACTTGATCTGCTTATTTCATTCATACTTCCAATTTAATAGCACTGAAATGATTTTCAAATAGTCTTACCAATATGATTGACAAGCTCAATAATAGGTAATGCCTACAGTGCATTGCAGCTGCTGGAAGGATACAAGCATGCTACAACAGTCTGTAGTTCCTATCTATAGCCTTCTGTACTGCATTCATCTTCTGACAAGAGCAAAGAGATCTTTGTCAGCAGCTTTTAATGTTGGGCTCCCTACAGAAGAAGAAATGATCCTGCAAAGATAGATTTTCACTTTCACCAGCATCTTCGCTGTTTAGTACCTTTTTTTTTTTTCATGTTGGAGTTGTCCATCACCTCTGTCACTTATTTATAGAAACATATATGAAAATAATCTGAAAGGTATGCCCAAAGGATATTTAGGATGTTGTTTCTTCATTTATTGGGAGAAGCTAGTGCTGTTGCATCAGCTCTTGTAAAGAAAGGCACAAAACCAGAGGTTAGTCAGCCAAGCTCTATTCGCCCTCCTGTTCATTTCCCTTGGGTTGTTTGCTACTTGAAAATATGCTGATCTCACACAAGCATGATGCTTGTGCCACAGGGAAAAATACTGCTGCAACAGCAACATGCCACCATCCAGAGAACTGTCTACTAAACTTGAGGTTCAGTATCTCAGTGAATACGAGGGATTTAGCACTGGTGGACTTGCATCAGCACTTGTCTCTTGCTTTGAATTAACTATAAGAAGTCTTTCTTCTTACTTTATTAGCACTTTGTGAGGTTTCTGCTGTACTTCAAAGCAAAGAGTTCAACTGGTTGTGTTTTTTCATCATTACTTCTCGCTCCTTTCTCCAGAATTTAAACAGGTCCACAGTATGTCACACAAGCAAAAACCAACAGGAGCACCTTAAGTGCTTGACCTGGAACCTCTGTGAACAGTAGCTTAAAGAAGAGAAATAGACATAACGCTAGGCACAGAGTCCTGGTACAGTGGCTTTCCAGCTCTCTATATCCTTTTAACAATTTGGTTAGCATGCCAAGCCTCTGACTTGTCATGGAAAATGACAGGAAAGAGTGATCCTGCTATTTAGTCCAGCAAGCCAGGTCTGACATAAACAAGGTAGAATATTGTCTATAACATTCATAGAAGATCCAGAAAGGACAAAAATCTTGAAATCATGAAAAGTTTTAAAAACGTGAGAAGAGTTAAATAATAAAATGGTTTAATAAAATACATAATTTTAATGTTAGTTTATTGGCAACAATGTTATTTCCTCATTCAAAAAAATAATGAGAAAGGCTCTTCTTCAAGGCAACTCAGAGTCATTATTATGGGTACCTAGAAGTAAATGATGTAACTACTCTGACAGAGATTTAAAATTTTTGTACTCAGCATTCCAGAATCGTTTTTTTCCAAGAATTTGAATGGCTGAATTTAGGCAATATTTAGGCTGCTATGAATTCATATGTGCAACAAAGTGACATTCCCATTACATATTTTTTGTAGCTTCTGATGATATGGATGCTTCTGAAAATTTCCTGTGCACATTCATTCCTACTATAGGATCAGTACAATATCAGTTGAATTGTATGCCCTTTCACAAATATATTTTTTATCATATCTCACTCTTTTTTTTTTTTGTCACATTTTTTTACCTGTTGAGTTGTTCTTGAAGTAAATCTAATCGATTCTCCACTTCTCCATACACATAGTCACTTTCAGTATCACAGATGCCCCATGTGACATGGGGTAATGCTGAGTGACTTGGGGAGTCATGATATTCCCTCATGTTCTGTTCCTCCCAGTTTCTTTTATCAGTGATATCTGAGGAAAAAGGAACAAAATATAGAAAAGTACAGATTTGTACATATGCTGTTAGAGGGGGTTGACACCATTCAAACATCCAACTTACCAGTGTTTCTCAAAACCTTAGAAGTTGGCTTGGAAATTTGCCTTAATTGTCTTTATTCCTTAGCAATGCTTAAGGAAAAATAAGAGAAGACACATCCAAAAATTGTAATTTTTTAACATAAGGATAGCAACATGCTAATATTTTAAGCTGTACATATATAAAGTAACTTTATATAGTCAGTATCGTCAGAGTTCTGCCAAGTAATGTCTTCTATTTCTTTAGTTTTCTTATTTTTAACAGTGAACCCCCAGTTTTCTCAAGTTGAAATTAGACATATTTGCTCTAAACTAAGTGTATGAAATGTACTTGACTGTCTATGTGTTTGGCTAAAACCTATTCTCTTGCCCTAGGGTATTATATTGAAGCATATTTACTGTTTAGCTTTTTGGTGTAAAAGGAGAACTTGCTACATTGCATTTACAGCATTACAGTGGGTTGGAAAGTCCCCTTTAGAGAAAGTGACAGCTGTTTGTTAGCTGCATTTCTTACTAGTAATTGTAACACTGCTTGTCTTAACAAGGAAAGTAAAGTGTGATATGTTTTTTTAGGACAGAGGCCATTTAATGCAGCTCATACTGCTTGCAAAGCAAAATTAGTTATTACTTTCAAAAGGAAAAAAATTTGCACTGATGTGGTTTTAGCATCATGAGTCTCCAACCGAACCCTTATGTTGGTACATAAAGCACCACTCTACTGTGGTGTGAAGGGTGCCGGTATATTTTGTTTAATATTCTATGTCTTGTAACAGAGTAAAATATCTTGCATCACTAGGTCAGTAAGAGATACTTAAATACTAAATTAAACTTCGTGGTAAATACATATATACATATATTTAACAGTGTGAAGTCATAGAATGTGTGAAGTGTTTTTACTGTGCTCTGACAACTGCTTCATTGTACAACTGGAGAAAATCCTTGACCGCTTATCACGTGTCAGCCTCAGTCATAGGAGCTGTTGGATGTGAATCCCACCTCCTTCAGTAATTCCTGAATTTTTTTTTAAAGTTCTCTTAACACTTCTTTTAGCACTGCATGCTGATAACTCAACATAGGTTACATTCATTTTACACTTGGGAAATTTTTTTCAGCAACCAACAGCAGCCAGTCATGTTTCAAAGAGAAGAGGAAAAAACAGAGTGTGAGTGACATATGAGAGGCTTGTCCAAATGCTATTAGTTAATCCTTTTCAATCACATATTTAAGCAGCATTAGTCTAAGACAAAAATGAACAAACAAACAAGAAAGAAAAGAAAGAAAGGAAGGNGAGCTACAATTTCAAATAGATTTAACCAGGAAGGGGAGCTCTCACAACATGCCTCCAAGTAGAGAAAGAGAATTTCTTCTCTTTTTAATAAAAAATAGGTGTTTACCCTATTATCTGTTCTTTGGTTAGCAGGTGGTAGAAAGTTTCCTGGAGCTGTAGAATATTTGGATTTCATGTGACATGACCTATAACTGATTTTATGCAATGAACAGAAGGAAGGGAAAAGAGATTTCATCTTGGCTACACAGATACATATTCAGGTTCCCAGTCCACTTAAGCCAACAGAAGGAGAAGAAAACAATGTCAGAGAAGCATGTAATTTGGATTTAGTGTGTGCACATGTCACAACTTGCAGTGTCCAAGGAATCTGGAAAGCTCTCAGCAAAGCTAAGGGAGCAATCTCATGACAAATTCAGGGGTAAAATTTTCCTCTATGGCTGTAGCTATAATTGATGTCATAAGTCCAGTGGAATAGAAACTAAAAACAATCGCCTTATATTTCATTGCTTTTTAATGACTGGTAAAACCAAGTTGTTGGCTATTTCACTAAATAAATCAAAATCTCATATTTTCCAATGCTGTCTATTATTTTGGGAAAATCACAAATGAGTTTTGTCCCAGAATATGTATTTGTAGACTATTAAAATAAATGTTTAATTTATAATGAAGGAAATGAATTGGCACTCAAATTATGAAATCATTTCATATACTGTAAGCAAGACTCTTGACTAATCTCTTATGGAATATGGTATTGTACTGTTCTAGGCATACTTTCTAAAACTTTCATAGACACAAGTTTCCTCAGAAAGACTCAATAGTAGTTACAACTTTATAACCAACAGTGGTTTTTCATGGTTTGAAGGATCTTGGACTGAGAGCTAAATCAGTAAAAGTGTAACCTCATTCATCTCATGAGTCAATCTTATAGCCCAAACTGAGTGAGAGCAGAAAATAGTATTTTTCTGCAGAAGATTAACAGCTATGGAAAAATTATCAGTTCTTATGAAAGGAGAAATATTTTAATGTTAAGACTTGCACTTCAGGATTATGAAGATACTTTTATAAAGTTTCTAGCAATGATATTCTATACATTGTTTTTATCTTTCCATTCTTCAACAGTAATGATCAGGGGTAAAAACAAAATTAAAGATAGCTAAATATGTACTATATACTACACACACACACGTAATTAGAGTTTATTTCAAAAGTTTGTTATGTTTATAACTACCTTTTTGGTGAGTTACAAACAACCTCTAATTAATGGTAGAAATAACAGTTTAAAGCATAAAGCTGATCATATTTTATTGAATTTGAGCTTTCACACACATTACCAGAAGTGCTTGTTAACAGAGTGAAAAAAAGAATTTAGTCTTAATCAAAATATGTAACCTTTATACATGCTATATTTAACTCAAGTAAAATCTGCAATAGGTTGCCTTGGAAAATGTTGCTATAGCTTCAAGGACACATTTTTGGCTACCAGTATTGGAAAGGTAAGCTTGCAGTTTGTATTATGTATGCAAGACGTTTACGTGTTTGCACTGATAGGATCCTAACCAGAATAGACCAGACTTCCCACACTCATACCTTTAAAATGAGAAAAGAAATACATTGTTTGGCCTGACTGATACTTAGGATAATTTAAAATCATAGCCTAAAATTTAAAGTTTATTGAGCAATGATTAAATGGTTAAATTGACTCAAAGCAAACTACTGGGGAAGACAGTATTAAACTGCAAGTATGTAATTATTCCCTTCCGACTGAATTACAAGCAAACTTTAAGTAAGATACTATCTATATATTAATCTATGGCTTTTCATTATTTCCCCTTTGCATCAATGAGAGAATTAGAGTTTTATCATATTAAATGCAATTTTAAATGTGATCGTGATTTAAACCTATGTAAAATTGAGATTTTTCATACTTTTTGATTATTTCTTAGATATAAAATACCAAATATTTGTTCTTGCATTTTACTTACAGATGTCAGGATTTTAACTGATATATACAATAAAATGAGACAGCTATTATGAACCACTTTCACTTAATTTTGTTTGTAAATTGTCAATGCAGAGAATTACTTGAACGATTCCTAGATTCATTTAACTCTTCTTATGTAGGATTTTGTTCTGTCACCCAACCTTGGGATATCAAGCTCTTTTGATTTGAAGGTAGTCTTCATCCGTGGGCACTCAGTGAAGTCAAATACCAGTTGACAATTTTGGAAATTTTGTTTACATGACTGTCCTAGGGCAGTTCAATTAGGAAATTATTTGCTACCAAAAGCTGGAATAGCTTATGTGAGGTTCTGTAATCTGGTTCCACAGTCGCTGTCTCAAACTACAGTAGTCCTCTTCAGAAATATTAATTTATGATCTAAAATAGATTTTCTTGTTTATTTTTTAGAAAACACAAAAGTAACAATTATGTAAAAAAATAAGGTCATTGTCAATATGATTTTTGATAATCAAGCAACAACAACAAAAAGCCTAATCGAACTTTAAAAAATAGTAGCAGTTTTATTACCTTTGCAAGAGTCACTTCTTTTGTCAGTAAGAATTTCTTCTGTTGCATGAATCATTTCTTCAAAGTCTAGCTCTGTAGTTTTCCCAGTTACAAATGGGTAATCAGCTACCCCAGAGAACAGGGGTTTTTGCTCATCTTCGATGGAGGACACAAATGATGATGAACCACTTTTTTTCTCCTCAAATTGTTTCTTAATAGACTCAAAATATCTGGAGTTGTCCCTTGTGGTTTCAGGATCACTCTGATCATTCTCTTCAAAATAATCTGTTGAATACAAATAATTGTGTGTAATAATATGCAGTTTATAAACTTGTGTTCTAGTTTATCCTGGCTGAAGGATGGAGATTTGTATTTTTTTAAAGACACAAATGACATTTGAGATTATAAGGTAAGGGTTTCTAGTCTCTAGATCAAAACTAATTTTCAAAAAGCTGCTTATATCCTACCAGCTTTCCTATTTACTCACTGTTTTATGCCAGTTAAGGATGACATTTGAGAAAGCCTTTTATTCCTAAAACAATGCATTAAATCCAGATACATGCATAAAAAATTAATCTTATTATTTAACTCCTTCTTCTAATTTCTCTCAACTTGGGATATTTCTCACAGACTCGACAGTAAAACTATCATAGGTGTCAGACTCAGTTTCAAAACTACTTGTTTTAGTTATACCTACATAAAAGCATCTTTGCTGTTTATTCTTTTCCTAACAAAGGTCACAGATCAACCTCAGAATACTGGCCCAGATGAATATGGGTATATTTCCCCATGTTCATTACTGTCATATTTAGGATTGATATGGGAGATAGCACCCTCTTGGCACCAAATGAGGAAATTGTTAATCTAATTTTGTAGGATCATCTCAAAATGATATCAGTAGCCCAAATTCCTTAGCTATTTGAATTAACTGCTATTCATTTTGCTCTGATCATCCAATCTTTTGAATAAGTACATGAAAAGCTGTGATATATAGGGTAAGAAAGCACCAACCACATTCAGAATGAAGCTTTCATTAATTGCATTCAGGATGTGGAGTGAGGAACAGCAATTTCAGTAGTTTTAAGAGGTGGCAAATAAAAATACAGATTTAAAGCACACGCCTTTAAAAATCACACTGTAAGAAGGAAATAAAATTTAAACACAAGAATGATCATTTGAGAATATACAGAATTCTCGATCTCTTTTCAGCATAAAATTGAATCTAATTTCAAATTCAGTATTTGATCTTATTTTTAACTGAAATGTCAAGATAATTCTAGTTCTGCTATTTATTTAAAACACTTTTTAGAAGGGTAGTCTCAACAGCACATAAATACTGTAACTAGTTTGCATTAACTTCCTGGGGAGACAGCATGATTCCCCATCTGCTTTGTGCTAATTACTAATAAGAATATTTCTGGATTGTCTGTAGTCTTTATAGACTAAAGAAGTGGTTAATACAACTTTTATTATATTCCATAAGTTTCTTTGATTTCTGGTCACTATACTGAAATGAAAGTGTGGCCTTATCTAATTCTCTTTATTGCACATGAAGAGAATGCAGTATCTGTATGGAGCACTCTGCCGGAGTCCAGATATCTATGAGCAGTGAGGGCAGGTATTGATCTACAAAATAAAACCAATACCAAGGCAGGTCTCCTGTAACTGTACCCTCTGGAGCCTCTAGGGACAATTTACACAGTTCTGCACTGAACTAACTTTGTTTGGCTCCTGTAAAGCAGAATTACTAGTTGTAAGTGATGCTGGCAATACTGTGATACTTCTAAGGCACCAACACAAATGCTAATGAAATGACAGAGTAAGGCTTTTGGACAATGTACAGACTGGATAGATATCCCACGCATCTCCCATATCCAAAGTAGTAAAAAAACACAAGAAAGCTTCATGAGAAAATTCTAATGTAGATGTCTTGCATGGTTTCCTTTTTCTTTTGGGGAAATATATGGTGAAATGCATGCAGTCATGGTACAGTAAATTTTCTTAATTACATACTGCTTGACTAACTTCAACCACAGTCTCACTGCTGTCTGTGAAAAAGATCTTATAATGAAAGCTTGAAATTGCCATTTTTAGGGTAATTTTTTATGTTCATGGGATTTTGTGCACTAACAGTAATGAGTACCCTGTGGAATACTAATCAACCAGTGAACTAATTTTAAGAGAGGTCATTGAGAGTCTAATGAAAAAAATAGTATAGCAGCTCATCTTATTTGTCATATTCATGGAATATTAAAATATTTAGAAACAAGATGCCAGATTCTGCTAAAAATTATCCTTCTGTAAAACAGGGTAGTTTAACTGCATATAGTCCACATCTATAACAAATCAACAGAGCATACTCATTTCCAAATGCTGTTTAGGTATAATGAACTTCCTGGCATTAGAAAAATTTTGAAGATCTCTTGAAAGCCTATTGAAATCAATGAATATTTTTAACCCGATGATCTAGTTCAAAATAGGCCTCTTTGGCTTTAGTGCAATTGATGTATCTGATAGCCATCTTGTTGTGTTCAGAAAGTCGTGAGCTGTTTTTCTTTTAAAAGACTGATGCTAGAGATTCTTCTGCCTGGAGAATAATCCCATCCTACTCTGAAAATGGAACAGAGCTTTATTTGGCCTTGCAGATGCAAGCTCAGCACCTCAGCTCATCCGTTCTGCAATTCCACTGCAGCTCAATGAAAAGATATTAGAATCATATCTAGGCAGTGCTTTGTTTAATTTCTCTATTTTGTTTTTACTTTTCAAATGAAATCCAGTCACTGTTTTGGAATGAATTTTCAAGATGAGAAGTTTTTTTTTATCTTTGTATGCGTATTTATGAATAAGCTCACTTTCTGGCAGACAGAGTCAAGGTTTCAAAATGACTTTCTTCTCCTTTATCTTCTGTTTCATGAAAAAAAAAAAAAAAGAGTAATCATTTAGAAAAGCCCCTCATCTTAGTGCTTCCTCTTTCCTTCTCTAGTAAAACAATTTTCACTCTCTAGTTCTAAGAGGTAGAATAAATGTTTTACAGAAGCTGATTAGTGTAACTTCCTGTTTACCAAACATGTACAAACATCATTTACATTCCTTATGGGACATGCTTTAGACTGTTGTATGTTTTGGATGCCTGCCAAACTTACAGGCAACGTCATCTGATGTTTGTTGTCTGGAAATCCTAAAATCTCCACAGTAATTTTTAGTGCTTTTTACACTTGCACTGGCAATGGAAGAAAAGACACGGGGTTTTTACAAGGGCAATGAAAAGCATCTATGGCAAAGCCCCACAGAAATACTGGGATTAAATCTTGCTTGATGTGATGATTATCAGAGACCAAACAAGTTTCTCTTGAGTGTCATGGTTAGCCTGCAGTGCTGAAGTTTTGCATTATTCAACAGTGGCAGTCTACATGAACCAGACATACTTCCTTTGCATATCACTCTGCTAGCAACAATACTTGTGAAAGTGCCAGTAATATATTACACGTGGTACAGAATTGTTTAATATTACTGTAATTTCATTAACTTGAATTTGTCATACTTAATTAGTTTAGCATTTGTAGCCTAGTGTATCAGAAGAAGGCAAATTTTTACTCCCTTTTTCAGCTATCCAATAAAAACCCCATAATATGCCTTGACAAAACTGTTTTTGTAGAGGAAATGAAGGGAATGACTTCCTCACCCCTGCAGAAAGCAGTTTATATCCCAAACCAGAAGACATAGTTCTTATCATTGAAATTATCAGTATAACTGTAAATCTGTTCAGTAGCCATGATATTGTCCCACTCATTTGAAAAATCCTACAATATCATTTTATGTTAAACCAAGTAAATCCCTTGGTAAGGATAAATGCACACTATGACTCTGAAGGAGATGGTTAATTGCTCAAAAAGTCAGCAGATTTTCAGATTCCCAGAAAGTATTTTGGTTCAACTGCTTTTCTTATGTGATATTCAATAATATTCCTGTGATGGCCTGTTTTTCTTACATATGAACAAAACATTTTCTACTGAGCAATTCTGTTTGTTGTCAGTTCTTTTATGTAAAAATATCAGTAATCCTGTGAGAGAGCAGAATGCCTTATGTGCCCATTTGTGCACCAAAGGTAGCAAATGCTTAAAGTCAGTGACCACACATTTCACACTACACAATACAATACCAGAAACAGGTTGAAAAGGTTCAAAATCTCAAAGAAATCTCAAACAGCTGTACAAAATAAGTATTGAAAAGCCAGTGGACAGAGGAAGGGTGATGGATATAATTTACCTGGATGCCCCATCCCTAGAGGTATTCAAGGCAAGGCTGGATGTGACTCTGGGCAGCCTGCTCTAGTGGCTGGTGACCCTGCCCAAGGCAAGGGGGTTGAAAATCGATGATATTTGAGGTCCTTTTCAGTACAGGTCTTTCTATGATTCTATGATAAGTACACTGAAGAGAACAGTTTGAATTCCTAATCTGTTACAGAAAAGCTTGTGAGAGTTTTGTAAATTTATGTTTACTTTTGTGTATTTAGTCTCTGGGCTGTGAAGATTTGGATTTGAGAAGCAGGGAACAGTAGAAGATACTTGAAACCTGCTCCAGCTATCCTGAACTAAAGATTAGGTAACCTTTCCATAAAGATCCATGCTTCTTATTTTTTTAAATGGACTATGATAAGAAGGGTGCTATTTTTGAATAACTGAATTAGAAACACATTATAAAAGGCAAGAATTTCATAGTTAAAGTGAATGTGCTATCCTTCATTTACCTTCATTTATTTTGTGCCATTTATAATACAATTAATAAGTTAGAGATGGAATGACAGTCTTTGAATTTCCATCCTCTGTCTGGTTTTGTAACAACTTTAATGATAATTAGATAATAATGGAAAGACATTTCTTCATTTATTCTTCAGGAAATAATGCTATACTTTAAAAACCAGAAATAAAGAAGTATAAATATACACCTGAAAAGGGATTTAGATCAAAGGCTGAAGTTTAGAATTCTCTTCTAAATAGAATACAGTTTTCACCACAGGGCTATTAGTGCATTCTGATCAGACTGGGCTTTTGGAAACAGCCTCTTTTGGAGCAACTTGTAGAAACAAGACTCTTGGGGAAGCTCCCTGAGGTAGCTCCTAGGCATGTGGTAATAGCAAAAACTAAAACAATAGGAGCAGATGGAAAGCTGCCATGATGGGTTCTCTGATGACCACACACTTTTCGCTGAAGGTGAGATTATAGGAACATGAAATCTTGTTCTAGGCCATATGCTTCCTGCTTAGATAATAGTTGCTTCCTGATCATTTAACCACCTTACATTCCAGGTGAATATTAGAAACTCTTTTCTAATTAAGCCCAAGTGGACTTCATTAGCATAATGCTATTAGTTTAACACAGCTAAGTAAGAGTTTCAATTTTTTACAGATTCCTACCCTACTTTCTTGCTGGGGACACAGAAAATATTGCTTGACTGAATCATCTATTTGTAAAAGAAGCATTTAAATGTATAGGCTGATGGAAGGGTACAAGAATGGGAGAAACATTGCAGAATGCATTTTATATCTCACTTGATTGCTACAGACTGTCAACATGAGCAAGTGCAGGTAGTAGTTGTGTAAAAAGATTTCATAAGAGCTTTCTTTTGTGAGTTTTTAAAATCACATCCATGGAAAAAAAATTCCTTTTTATGATTTCCCAGAGCCAGCTGGCAAGATGAAGTATTGCTAGCTACCTGAATATCTCATTCCTAATATAACTCCATTGGAGTCCTTATCATCCTCTCAGCTAGAATCTGTGTGATGATGTTGCTGTTGGATTATAGATAAACATCCAGAGCAATGATTTATTTCAGTTAAGTCTTCATTACATTCCTAGGTCGTATGTCCATGCTGTCTTCTTTGGGCAATATTTATATTACACTGCAGGTGTTTTATATAGCCAGTTCAAAGAACGAAGGGCAGATGGGGTTTGAGTATCACTAGTGTAGCTTTAGCCCCAAACCAGCCTTGTCTTGAGAAAGGAGTTTGTATCTGATTGCATCCATGGCTTCACAAGAATATTTTTTGTGAGTGCATAGATCAGGTCCAATGTTTTGACAGCTTTCAGCTAAGGGTTATATGAATTTAAGAGAAATGGCAAATAATAGCTTCTTGTGAGAATAATTGCATGCTTAAATAGTGTAACGAAAGTGTACATTAACAAAAAGTTACACAAGACACTAGCAAAAGCAATATTGTTTGAGCTCCAGAAAGTCTTTACAAAATCTCAAGATTTCAAGTTCTCTACTATTCTAGGGTGATGATCTGTTATTTGCATTTTTTTTCAGCAATATGTTTTGATTCCCTGTCAACTGAACCAATTCCAGTGATGCCCTGTTCAGCATAGAGTATCAAATCTGCAACCGGAACTAGCAGAACTAAAGAAACTTCTTGTCCATATGCATTGCCCTTGAAAACAGCTAACTCCTACTGAACTGGAGTTACTGGAGGAAAACAAAAAAATGCACAAGTCAAGTGCTCTTGCACTGCTAAATAAAGCAACTGAATTTAGATAGAACGGTTCATTGTCCACCAGTTTTCAGCAGGAGACTAACTTGCCAATCCATCTGAAAACTTTGTTGGGGACTGCTGGACAGGAATACTGCTTATTTTGAGCAGTCATGGAGAAAATTTCTTGGCTGACTGTCAAGCACCTATGGCAACTGGCTGAGGCTGCACCTGCACCTGTGCAAGGAATCTTATCCATTATACTGAAAGTTCTGCAATGAATTTCTTTTATGTGAGAGCAAGAATAAACTGCTATGCAGTGCATGTTTTAATTTTTGCAGAGGATGTCTTGTGGTTCGCAGACCTTCCTGGAAACCAGAGAACAAGCTGGAGCCTTTAAAAGTATATTATGATTGAGTATTTGTAGTGGCTAAGAACAGTTTCTGTTGAAACAGGTAAGAAATGATGGGAATATGTGCAGGTAGATGGAGGAAGTATTAGTTGACATTCGAAAAGTAGTGGCACCAACTGTAGATGCACTGTGTTGGTATTCTTTAACCCCTGATAAAACTCCTGCAGGAAGAGTTACTATGGCAACAAAGTCCAAATCAGGCTAGCATGAACTAAAGGCTGAGATAATGCAATCCCATTTTAGCACTCCAAAAGAGAGAAAATCACTGATGATCACACTAAAGGTGAAAATAATGTTTTCCCAAACTATGTAATATAGGTCAATACCTGAAAGTAGAGAATGGGTAACCCTTTCCCAAAATAATTACAAATAAATAGTTTAGTGAGAGATAAAATATTGAAATCTTAAAATGAAAATGTTATTTGTCTATTCAAATTGTAGTCTGTAGAGTTACAAAATCAAAATATGATTGCTAAAAGTCAGTATGTGAGATATTTTTATCTATAAGAATGCTGACCAGAAATGCATTTGCCAGCCCTGTTTTCAGGACCTTGATCTTTCTTCTCCAGTTCTTCTAAGGCACTCAACAGGATTGTCCCAAAATATTTATAAATTATAATCTAACTATGCTGGATATAAGTGTGATGCAGCTTTCTTCCATAGGTAGTAAATGTTGAAATGAATAGAACTTTACAATCCGGTATTAACATCTAGCACTCTAGATGTAGGATTGGACACAGAAAAGTGACACAAAGGGTCTACGACCACCAACTGCCTCCTCTGGCAATAGCAACATATAAAGAATCTGAACAGGGACCAGAGGGGGCAGTAAATCAGTGAATCAAAATCATAGTGCTTAGGTGGACTTTCAATGTAATGCACTACTCTCTAATTCAAAAGTTACCAGGTACTGTACGACCGCAGTGCCAGTTCCAAACCTTGTCTCTTTTTTCCCAAAAGTGTTTTTTTTTTTTTTGTTATTCAAAGGCAAAACTGAGAAATTGTATTCTTTCAAAAGTAATGTGAATAAATATCTCCAAGAGATACTATTCAATATAATCTAGTGAGAAAGAACCATAAAATCCTGAGTCTTTTGCACCACATTGACACCTGATGAGCCTATTTGTAATTCTGCAGCAGACATTACATGGAAGATCACTTCCATCATATCTAGGTGGCAGCATGTTTTCTCATAAGAAATTTGAAGGTTATTCAGGGAAAGCACCTCTGTCAACAGATTCTTAGTGATGGGCAGATTGAATATTTCATGGGGATGTTTTCTTGACAGACTTGTTGTCAGTCTTGGCTTCTTGCCCTGAAGATGCTTCTTTGATCAAATGGCAATGTCATTGTTCTGAGTAGCCACACTCTAGATTGAAGTCTTTCTTCATCAAGCTTTATATTTACCATATACCTTTAAAGTTTTCCCATTTGTTATCAACTACTTCGCAATTCTAAGGTTGGTTTTGTGCTGCATTTAGGTTTGGGATTTAACTGTGGAGTATGAAAAACTGCATAATAAGAACATAAATTTGTCAGGCAAATCACTGAATCATATTAGTATAAAATCATTCAAGGAATTGTGTTTTCCTTACATAAAAATGAAAATCTTGTATCAGTTCAGCTTTCTTCACGATTATTGCTGTCTGACCAGGGATACTGATGTTGTGGAGTACTGAATATTGTGACAGGATTTAATATTTCACTGAATTTTCCTTCATATGGATTACTCAAAAAAGTCTCTAAGGTGAATGCAAACACAGAAAACCTTTCCAGAACAACCAT
This sequence comes from Odontophorus gujanensis, assembly GCA_013399175.1. NCBI lineage: Eukaryota > Metazoa > Chordata > Aves > Galliformes > Odontophoridae > Odontophorus > Odontophorus gujanensis. The sequence goes on from VXAB01012515.1 coordinate 193,126, forward strand.
TTACACATTGCCAAATGAATCAAAACCTATGGGAATCTACTGTGTCCTGAAAACAAATAAAACACCACTTAGCATAAAGTTCAGCAAATACTTTGCTGAGGAAATAATACCAGCACTGCTGTTAAATGATTTAGTAGACTAGTTTCTCCAAACATTTTAAAACATGATGTCTCAGAAAATGGATAATGACCTTGGTAATATACATATATACATATAGGTATATATATACACACATATGTTTATCTGAAGGATAGTGAGGTAGATTAGTGTTTGAATAGTTCAGCACTGATGGATGTGAGGTCATGGAAGGGTGACACTGATATCCTCTAGACATATAAAACCATGTAAGGGACAATGCCAGAATGTTACTACTGCTCAGTTGAATTCTTGAGACCTGTTACAGTAACAATCAACACTGGACCCTGATGTATCCAGAACTATCAAGTGGAATACTAATGAATAATGAAGCAGTACTGTCCAATGTAAAAAATGAAGTTAATTACCTTTCTCTATTTCACTTTGAAAGGACAATTTCTGTCTTCGTAGTTTACAGTTTTCTCCATTTGTATCATTAGTTTGTGATCTTATTACGATGTCAGACTTGATTAATGAAATATGAAATATGAAAAATAATGACAGATTAGTCCCACATAAAGAGAGCTCGTTTTCAATAGCTGATTGACTCAATCATGTTCAAGCATTAAGTAAGGCAATATTACACAAGTCAGTCTACATCATCCCCATCTAATAATTGGTCAATGCTAACGCTATGAAATTCATACATATTGAGCAAAACTCACAATGTTGCCACCTGATGGTGAAAAAGAATCCTGATAAATAAATTCACATGTATTACCAGCTTTCTGAACTAGCACAGATGTGTTTTAAACAAGTTTAAAGAAAATAAATCCAAGAACAACCAAAAAACTACACTCAACAAAAAACTTGGACAGAGAATGTATACTATTGCAAGGAGTAAGGTAACTGATTGTAGTTAGAATTATATTTAATTATATGATACTAATTATAAAAGTTGTATTTTACATAAATAAATGTAAGGTTGACAAGCTCCAAACGCTGTACTCCTCATCATTTTTAACTTTCTAGATATTTATTTCCTCTCTATTCAGTTCATTAAGATACTTACTTCCATAGCTTAATATAATGCTGTCTTTCTCTGTACACATTAATAAAACATATGTGCTCTTTGTTGTCTTTATGAATACAAGATGCATTTAACTGAGAAACATATGGATAAGTCACTAAAGTACAAGTTATGCTCTTTGTGTACACACCCAATGTATTGACTTCAGTCTACTTTCCTTCCCTGTGTCATTGAGGTTTCCTGTACCACTCAAGAAAAAATTCTGTGGGAGAAGGGCAGAGAGAAACATGGAAAATGCTTGTATATTTCTCTACCCACTGTAAACTTGATCTGTAAGCGATCATTGTGCTCATCAATTTTTTGGAAATGATTTTCTGGATTGTGACAGTCAGGGGAATGCAAGTAGAACTGCTAGAGGAAATCGGTTCTGCGGGCTCAGAGGCATGGGTGATCCTGTCCTTTCCTGTCTGAGAAGTCTATTGATTTTTTTCTTAGTAGCTGGCACAGCAGTAAGAAACATCAGCCGGAAAATTTCTAAGGGATCTGAGCTGCAAGAACTTCCTTTGTGTCTTTTACATCACAACATAATGTGATTTGTTTCAATTTTCTCAAATCTAGAAAAATGATGATAAAACATTGATGGTATTGTATTTGTAAGAAAAAGTTTCCCAAGAAGACCACAATCATTAATTTAAATTTATCTTCAAGGAGTTTTTCAAATATGTGGACTTCCAGTTTTAAGTTAAATTTATTACTGGACTATAAATTCATTGTATTGCATTTCCCATATAATTAATAATGATGACCTTTTCTATAAGCATAACAGAATAAATTTAAAAATAAAGAATAGAGTTGGTCTTTTTTCAGAACAATCTTTTATAGAAGAAAATGTTCAATAAATTAAAAAAAAATAGGCATTTCTAATTGGAAGCTATTTTTGTTTCATCTTTTTAAGGTAAAGATCAACATGTGATTAGCCATGCTAATTTACCATCCAAAAATTAAGAGTTCTTATTGTTTCTCAGAAGGTCTTTGAGGTCAAATTCTGCTACCCTCTTCTCACTGATTCTCTCTTTTTCCTTTGAAAGCATGGTAAGAAATTACAAAATAACAGAAACTCAAAAAGAATGAAATGTAAACTAGCCATCTGTTCAGCAATGCAACACACCTGTGGTGGTCAGTGCTTAGTGCACCCTACAAACTTCAAAGAAACACTTTCTAGAGACCAATAATCCTTTCCCCTCTTCCTTTCTGGTCAAACTTCCCTTTGTTTTCCCCTGTTCAGACTGATTTCTTCAGCCTGAGATAAGGATTTTTCTACTTTTCCTGCATGCAGGAAGATGCATTCTGGGCAAAGGAGACCACACAGAAGAGTCACTGTAGGAAAAAAAGGGAAATAAATCCCTGCACATCTGAAGAAATAATGACATTTGATAAGTCTCTTTTATGCTTTTAGTCTCCTAGGAATAGGGTGCGCTCCAAGATGAGAGAATTAACAATTAATGTTTGAAAAGCAGTTAAACATTCTGCATTGATTGACAAAGAATGAGTTCGGAAAATCTGGCTGATTTTTATTTCCTAGTTGTACAATTATATATGATGTCTAAAGTTCCCCTTGTAGTGACCCCAGCTATAGTCATGCTTATTGAAAAAAACATATTTTCCACGGTTTAACAAAACATCCCAAACACTCCCGGCTAAAACTGTAATGCTATTTAAATATAGAACCAAATCCTGTTAGATTAACATTATCTGGATAATTTCATTGACTTCTGCTGAGTTTAATTGACTCCAGGAGGAGCAATCAGGTGAGTGTGTTTTTTTAAAATAGGATTTGGCCTCAGGCTTTCAGTTTTTAATTTTGCTAACCTTGGCACTTCAGCTGCTATCTTTAAGTTCTGTTACTGTGGGCTAGATTTGGTCCAACACTAAGAAAACAATCACTTTTTATATGTACCTTTGCAGTTTCATCTCTCAGATTAAATGTCAGCTCTAGATTTGTGAGGAAAAGATCAGAAAATTCAGGATACATATCCAAAACTTCTAGCAGATCTTCCCTCTGGATCTTATGCAAGTCACAGTATGTTAAAGCTCTCACATCTGCATTTGACTTTCCTGGTTTTGCATAAAGATGTACCATCTCTCCAAAAATATCATTTTTTCCTGCAGAAAGAAAATGAGATGGAGGTTATTATTCCAAAAGTGAATAAGCCATTAAATTTATTCATGTATTTATTTATGTTATTAGTGTAGAATACTTGATTTTACTTGAAGCATAACAATCTGATTTCCATTGCACATATGCTGGTATAAGTCGAAAGTATTGTAATTCAATAGTAAATATAAATAAATAAAATTACATAGTCACGTATTTGGAAAAGTGAAAGAAAAATCTAGTTTCATCAGAGTTTTTCTTCAGTTCTGTCAAAACAGTGTGACTAAAAGCAGCTTCCTTTTTCTTTCTCAGAAAAACATTATTTATGGATTTAAATTATACTCTTACAATGACTAAGATGTAATTTCTGACTTTCAATAGAGTCCAGGACCTGTCTGGCCTAGAAACACATTTTGTTGAAAATACATGAAGAAACAAACCTTACTTGAAATATATCTTAGTAGAAAATCACTAGGTTTTGTATTTTTTGGATGGAATGCCTAACATTGAAGATGTAGAAGCTGTTCTGAAGAAGCTCTTTATAAATAGCTGCTTCTATTTTGATATTATTACAGTTTTTTCATCAATGGTGACACATTCACACTACTTATTTGCTAGAATTGTCACCTCTATTTAATTGCTTACTTTCCCCTATATCTGCAGCTAATTGAAAAGCAGCCACAAACCAATACAAAATACTCTTTAAACAAAGGAATGTAGGGCATACCTGTAAAATAGAGCTGGTGAGTATATTTGGGAAAACACTTGTTGCAAAGAATAGTGGTCATAGCAACTAAAAACTGTAGACATGGGTGATTTTGCCTCCCTGCTAAACATCTTTGGTTTTTATTTTAGATTACTGCAAATAGTTCTGGTTTCTCCATTTTTAAAAAAGGAAGCTGATAAATGGGTGAGCAAGTAGCTAAGAGATGCAAAAAACAATTCATGGGCTGAGTCGTGGTGAGCACAGTCTGTTCAGCTTATAAACAGGAAGATTAAGGAGGTAACTTGATAATATTGCACTCATGCTTAAGGAGGGGAACATTACTCAGTATGGAATGCCTCTAGAATATAATGAAGAAAGCAACGCAAGAACCAATGCATAAAAACTGAAGCAAGCAAATTTCATATTGGAAATAAAGCATCCATTTTTAACAATAGAAACAATTCACTGGGAATAAACTGTGATGAGAAGTGATTGCTTTTTAATCTTATTGTGCCTTCAGATCAAAATTCATCTATTTTTTCAATGTTATGCTTTCATCAAACACAACTCATTAAACACAACAGATATTTTAAAGTATGAAATGTAACAGGAGTATGTGATATAACAGAGGTTAGCTGATGGAACTGATCAGACTTATAAGACTGCTGGTCATAGTGCCTATGAATGTAGAGGTCTCTCTATGAGGCATATAATACTTCCTCTGTAATATGACTACATTGATATGATGGCAGTTCTTCAGTATATTTTCTGCAACACTGAAAGAGGCAGTAGATTCTATGAGGTCTACAGCCATTATCTTTCTTAAGAATTTGACACAGAAGTACTGCTCTCAGGCCAGTATTGATCAGACTCACCCTACTTATCAGCATTAGGTAATGCTGATGAGCTGAGGAAAACAGATGGACACACTCATCATTTTTTTTGAAATATTTTATTTCTGTAATGAAGCTGTAAAACTTGTTCAGAGGAAAGATCACCTGTGAAGTTTTTCAGTGCTAGACAAGGAACAGAGAGGCTTTTTTGTCTGCTCTCTCCTTACAGTTCTTTTTTTTTTTTTTTCAGAAAAAGAAAAATATTTGGCAAATTACAGATAATCTTTGTTAAATTTTATTGCTCATTTGTACCATTTCCTTTATTATTATTATTATTATCATTAATTGTTAATTATTATTATCATTAATGTCAGATTCTTCAGCATATCAAAATCTAATTGTCTGGAGTTAGCTAACAGACAGGCTCCTGCCTCATGAATCATGTAATAGATGTGGGTTCACAGTGCAGCTCCTTTTTGTTTGCTGTTGTTCATGGCTCTCTCACTTTTCTGGACTCTCATTCCCTGGAGAAGCAAGGATCCAGCAAGGATCCACTTGGGGTGAGAAGATACGGGCTGGAAGATATGCAGTGGCACTGCTCTGCAATTACGTGGGTTTCTGCTGCAGTGTAAGAGGACCACAAGTATCTGATGTGCATAAGACAGCCAGTTTGCATCTTTGGTCCAGGAAGAAATCAATGAGTTCATAAACTTGTTTTTCCTGGTGGTTGATGCTATAGAAATTTACATGTATTTGTTGTAAGAGTTGAGTTCCTCACTGAACTGCATTGTTTGTCATCAGAGGAAGACATTTCTAGAAGCAAGTAAATAGCTCACAGTGTTATATTTGCATTCACCTTTGCATGCTGGTGTCTTAATCTGGCCCATCTAATGAAATGCAACAGTGTGAGATAACAAATTATCTTGATAACTATTTAAATGTATGGAAGGATTGCTGTAGGCATACTTTTTTATTGGTGTTCATGTATTCTCCCTGCAAAGTATCAGAAGAATAATCGCTCACAAGTGAATTAATAACACACTGCTACCAATCCACATTGTGCTTCAGCTACTTTTTAGGCTGTAAATTCCCACAGTTAATGATGAATGGAAAGAAAGGACACCTTAATGATATAACAACTGGTATAACTTTCAGTATAACAAAATCCTTACTTATCTGTTTGTTGTTTACACTAATTACCGGACACTAAATGGAAGAAACAAACCTGTAGTTTTATTTAGGTTATTTTTAGTTATTACAGATATTTAGTTATATTTCATTTTTTAATATTGCTATAACTGATAAACTTCTATTGGTTCCGTGTAAGAACCATCACCAGCTATAAGCAAACCTCCAGCTGGATTGAACACTGCTCTGAGCCATACTTCACTGGTAAAAAAAACCCAAATAACTCCTCATCCTATATAAACAAGACTATGATCTTAAGTATAGAGGAAATACTGATGTTATTAAAGATAGATCAGATTAATTTGTTATACTTTTCTATATGCTACCCGCACATTTCTATCAGTATCCATACTGCTCAAGAAAAGGACATAAAATGAATTTGATTGATGCAGCATAGTCAATATTGGCTAATCTGACATGCGCTTGCATCAACTTATGTCTCACCATTTATCCAGGGTTAAATGCAACGCCCTCCTGCTCTTATATTTTACATGGCCAAGGTCCAGGGATCTTTGATGCACATGAACTATCGGAATAATGTTGAATTTACTCCTTTAATTATTTCTCTGTTTGACTTTACACGACAGTGACTAAACATTCTGATTTCCTATCCCAGGAGCAGCAAGTATTTCTTTTCTGACTCTTAACATGCATTGTAGCAATTTACTTACCAAGAATGGCTACAACAATGTCACTCTTAAGAATTTCAATGGAGCCTCTTGACACAAAGTAAAGAGCAGTGAGAACATCTCCACAGTGCACTAAAGTGTCTCCAGGAGGAGCATGCGTTGTCTTAAATTTCATAGCCAAAGCACGAAGACAGCCTTTACTGGCGCCCCGGAAAGCTTTGCAATTCTGAAGCAAATTTTGGTTGAGGTGCAGACAAATGTCAGCTTGTAAGCATTCTGGAAAACCCTTCAGGACCTAGAAAGATAAACAAGGATTTCATATCAGTGCTATGAAAATTACAGTACATTGTGTTTCTTATTTTCATCCTGGACAAGAAGGAAAGAAGTGACACATAAATAGAGGTAGTTCTAAAGGGCTGCCAGGGTATTGCAATTCAGCAAATGCATTGTTTAATCTGTATTTCAAAACCTATACAAGTATGAATATTAATAGAGTTCAAAAATAGTAACTACAAAATGAATTATTAAGATTGATTTCATTACAGAAATGGAATAAAAGTGTATGAATGAATATACTGCAGTAAAATAGCAAATAAGACAGGTAAAATAAGAATCTTGTCTATATTTCACCTATTCAGACTGCATATATATAATTCCTTCTTATAATTTATAAAATACTGCACATATAATATAAGACAAATCTTCTGTTGAAATAACTGACATTCTCAAAATGAGAGCTGTCTGAGTGAGATCTGAGATAATTTTCAGATGGAGATTTCTTATGGGATTTTCACATTAAATATATTGTTACTAAGTGTGTGAAATAGATTTCTATCAGAAAAAAATAACATATTACTGAAAAGACATGCAGATTTACAAAGGCAGATTATTACGTCTTCATGTGACAGGGCTAGTTGCTATGGTCCTTGTTCATCTCTTACTCATAATAATGGGAATTTGCCTGAAGTAGATTCACAGGCTTCCACTTGGGAACCATGGTAACATGATAATTTTATTTACAAGAAGAAAAGCAATCTATTTACAACATGATCATTATGTTGGAACTTTTCTAAATCATTTAGAATTATCTCACCTCTCTTCTTAGATTCAATGAACATTTCTGCAGTAATTCCTATGGAAGTGCTGTCCCTCTCATGCCCCTGTGTTCTGTGTTCAGAAACGAGGCTGACACATCATTATATACCATGATTTTTGTGATTTAAATCCTGTTGTGTACTATCCATGATGATAATTCTTTCCCTGGAAGTGCATTGGTACAGGTAATATCTGTTGCAAGTTTCTAAGGACAAAACAGGAACTGAAGCTACCAGTCTTTTGAATAATGTGAGCAAGCATGTGTCTTTTTGTTATTAGAGCAGTCTATTAATTCATTCCTCTTCATCTTGTATACTTTTTTTTTTCCTACAAATATATAAATATTCCTGCACAGAAACAATATATACACAAAATGCATTCTTTTGTTGCTATGCTTGTTCTTACTTCAGCACAGTAAAGGTCTGTGTGCTCATTCTTCATACATAAACATATTCACAACTCATACTTCTTGCTAATGGAGAAGACGAATACATTTCTGATATGAGGCTTTTGTCCACACAAGCCAAGCTATGATTTACAAACTAAATATTAGTACCTTTAACTGAATTTGAAATGTTCGTATGATAGCTAATGGAAATAAATGCTGTGAAACAATAAACAGAATGTTATAAAACACATATATACAAAACTTTTATGACTCAAAGGGCATTACCGCATGAAATTCATTACCACATCAAATTCACACATCCTCAAAAAAACAAAACAAAACAAAAAAAACAAAGCCAGTATTCAATAACAATAAGCAAAAGAAAACAATACATGAAAAGCTTTTATGTTACCACTCTGTTTTCTCTATCTCTTACAAAACTAGAAATATAGTTTGCAATTACTCTGTTGATTTTAATGCAATTATATTGAAATAAAAATATTGTGGATTGTAGCAATTTACTCACTGTTAATTCTGAGAATCTGCTAACCAAATTTGTCTTACCAGTGACACAATTGGGAAGAAGTTGCAGGTATATATTTTGAAATCTTTCTCAAGTCATGTGAGTAAAAAAAGACCCATTTTGAATTATTTATTTTATTATAACCCTTTATGAATATAATGCAGAAGAGCTCTATTTTTATAGAATGCAAAATAAGAAATGTATTTTTGATTCAGAGATACTTACAGGAAAAAGTATTTCAATTGTTAAGAACTCGGAGTACAGAATAGGATAAATTGTATTCTTTTTTTTTTTTTCACATCAGCTTTTATTTATTTCATTTATCAAGGGACTGTACTTTACCATTAAGCAAAACCTGTGCAGACCATGTGTGTTTGTTTATATTTCTGAAGATACTTTGGGGATATCTTTAAAGAAACAATTATTTCGACGATTAAGTTATACTTATTTTGAAAATGTTTTAAAATCATTGCATATTACTTAATAGTGACTTATATACCAATAACACTGAAAAATAATAGCCTATATTCAAGTAACTGATGAAAAAGTCCCTGCCCCATGGAGCTTACAATCTAAAACATTTGTTTACAACAGAGATAATATCACAGATTGCTCACATTGTATGCAGTGAGGTATTTAATCCAAGTCCAGTAGCTGCTAAGGTACAGAATAAGATGTTGTCAGACCAAATCTTATGTTGTGCAGTATTTGCAACGTGTTGTGGTACAGCTTCCACATACATTTCAAATATTCAGATTTTAATTACTTTGACAAAATATTTGTTATTCACCAATATTTTGTTGTTGCTAAGAGGGAAGTATATGATTCTCACCAATACATTTGTCTCTGTAGAGAAGCAATTCAGTGTTTTTACAATGTGGGAATCAACATCAATATATTACATGTTTACGTATTAACAATTCTGAATATTAGAAAATACATTCTTCAAAATTGTGAGATTATCCTAAAAATGATAAAAATCTAAATACAGTATTTCCAGTATTTTATTTGTTGTGAGTTTTCTGAGTTTCTAAGTACTATTGTCAATCTTCAGTACAACAAGAAAAAGTTAAAAAACACTTTTCTAAAAAGTAAAAGCCAGAAAAGTCTTGAAATCATATAAATGGAGGACTAAGTGATAAAAAATAGGAGTTTAAAATTTTGAAAGTTATAAAGCTAGGAATTGCTCTTTAAGTAACATTATTCTCAATGATAAACCCAAAGTTCATAAATTATTTGAATAGAAAATCACACAAGTTTATGCTTCAATTGCTCTATTCTTTCCTGCCATGTTTCTACTGTTACTCTCAGTATGTCCTTAACTCCATTGTGCCCTGGTGAAGAAAATATTAGATTCTCATGGTTAGAATCAGAATTAATGCATAACTGAATGTATCCAGATATACTAAAGAAGAAACTTAACAAAATAGCAAAACATCCTCAACCCTACCCCTAAAAGAAGAGAGGAGAGGAGAATAGAGGGGAAAGAGAAGAAGAGCAATTATGATTCTGTGACCACAGGCTCCAGTTGTTTCTTCTTGAAGGTTATCAAGTCCAAGTTCAGTCATCTCTTCCTGTATGGAATGAAACTTATTCCAGATCAAACAACATTGTTTTATCTATTTGTCATGCTTGTGAAGGAAGAAAGTGTAATTGAGAGAGAAATTAAACATTTTATATGGAATTTGGGATTGAAATTTAGTCTCTATAATAGTGACTTCATTCTTATTGCCTTGAGGAATGTGGTCTTTTAAAAGTGAGGAGGGAATCCAGCTGCACTAGCTATTCTTTTTCAAGATGACAGTTAAATATTACTCATACCTGTATCAGACACATTTGTGACAACAGAATTGGAGACACCTATATGTTCTAACCTCAGACAACTAGCAAATGTTGGCGGCAGTTATGTTTTTATTATATTTGGGTAAAAAATAAAATAGATGACAAAAAGTTTTTCTCTACTGATTTCTGAAACAAGTATTGACATCTGTCCCACATTACATATTCAGTTACAATATTTGTCATTAAACATCAAAATATCACCAATATATCATGTATATACATACTGACAGCTCTAAATATTAGAAAATTATTGAAACATTTTTCAAGATTATCTTCAAGATTATATCAAAAACGATAAAGATGGAAATACACTATTTCAAGTATTTTTATTTGCTGTGTTTTCTGAGTCTTTAAATATGCTTCAGTCATACTCCAAGGTGACAAGAAGAAAAGAAGATAGACCTTTTTTAAAAACTAAAAGCTAGAAACATCTTGAAATCATATGAATGAAGGACTAGGTGATAAAACAATAAGAATTCAAAATTTTGAATATTGTAAAGCTAGGAGTTGATTTTTAAATAGCATTATTCTCAATGATTAATCCAGAATTTGTTAATTATTTGAATAAAGGTTTATAAGATATGTAACTATATAACAACAGAATTACAGAATGCTTGAGTTTTGGATAAACTTCCGGAGACCATGTATTCCAACCTCCCTGCTCAAGTGTGACATTTACAGCAGGTTACTCAGGCCATGTCCAGACATCTTCTGCATAAGTCTAAGAAGGGAGACTCCAAAACAACTTTTGGCAACCTTGCCAGTGCTCTGTCATCCTCACAATAAAAAATTGCTTCCTGATGCTCAGACTGAATCTCTGTCTCCTACTTTGTGCCCACTGCTTCTTGTCCTTGCACCACTGAAAGGAGCCTGCCTCCATTTTCTTTGCATCCTCCCTTCAGGTATTTACACAAAGAATTCTCCCCTAAGCCTTCTCTTCTCTAGGCTGAACAGCACCAGCTATCTCAGCCTTTTCTAATATAGGTGGTCCAGTTCCTGCAGTCCAGTAGTCAAAGAGAGTCTTGAAATCTGCATTCTGTCTTCTGGTGTCATCCTTTTTCTCTGTAGAGATCTAGGTGGGATCAAATTTTAAATGCCAGGCAGAAGGTGAAGAGAGCAAGAAAGAAAAAATGTTGTTATGCGTCTGTTTAGTGCCTGTTGAAATTCATTTTGGCTAAGCTTTTCTTCATACTAGAATCAAAGTCTCAAGTTTGGATGACAGTTTAAAATGGAATAAACTGTAATTATGAGTAATGCAGAATTTAGTTCTGTCACAAAGGTTAGATTTTAAGATAATTAAAAGGATGTAAAGATTTTAAGATAATTAAAAGGATGTAGAAGATTAACCCAGCTTCATCTAGGTTAAACATTTCTGTAATTCAGCCTAACTGTATTTCTAGAAAGGATTTCGAATTTACTATTTATGTGATAACTATTTACAGGAAATAACTATTTCTGTAGGCAGAGGGCTGAAATATTTCTAAGTGCTGTCACCACTTAGAAGAGAATAAGTTAAGTCATAGGTAGCAATCATTCTGTTTCAGCAGCTTTTGGGCTCCCACATGGAGTAAGAGCTATTTCTGGTGGTTATTCTTCTTTGAACCAGAAAATGTTACAGTTAGATATTATTTTTTAACAGGATATAAAGAAGGTCCTTACAACAATTGAGAAACAAGAGAAACAGTTGCGATGATGAAGTAATTCACCTTTCAATGAGGTTTGATGTTTGACAACCTTACCAAGAACTAGGAGATTCTGATTTCAGTCATTGTCATGAAACAGATCTGTGTGTTGATTTTATGTTGAAATTAATGGTGTTGCAGAGGATCATTCTTCATCTATAATCTTAGCAAAATTTCAGAATAGATCTGAAATGTGATCTCTAAGATGTCACGTGGCTGGGTGAAGAGGACAGAAAATGATTTCAGTTTCTTCAGTAGTTGAGTCTTTCATCAACTGACAAATTTTTTGTCTGTAGAAGATGGAAGTTGATCAGATCCATTTATTTCCAAAGATATAATTATAGTTGGAAAATTGTTAATTCTTCTTGTTTGATACTGAAGTCCATAAAATACTATCCAGTGAGAAACTGATAGGAGAACGACATTCTTGAAACTTATTTTTTTTATGTGAAACATTCTTCTCAAATCTTGAATAAGTGAAGGCATTTATGCTTATGTTTTTTTAAAGTAGTCTTGCTATAGAAAATGAAATAACAGCTTTACTGCTGTATCTGAGGTATTTTCATTCATTAGACATATATGTCTTATGATTTCCATCGTGGCATGTAGGCAAATAACAATACTATTTCACTATGATTACATATTCTCTCTGTATAACCAAATACTGCTGTTTGCTTGGGTTTTTTTTTTTTCCTAAAAAAAAATAATCTAATTGTGAGGAACTTCTTGCTGTTTTTAAAGCTTTAATTTACTCTCCTTTATTTCTGTTTGAAATATACTGCTGGCAGTATTTGTACTGGTAGACTTGCTTGGATACAAAAGTGATCACAGGAGGAAAAGGAAGAATAACAAGTTTAGTGGTGTCATCCAATGCCCGATATTCAATTTCTTAAAAAAGGAGCTTTACCAATAGAATGACAAGCCTGCCTTTATTTGATAGCAGCATTGATGGTTGTGAACTTTCTAAATAGGTTAGCGCTCTTCTGTACTTGAGGGCTTGCTGAACCAATGTAAAACAAATTGTTTGCCTCAATGCTTTCCAGAGAAGGTTTCATAAATTTAAAAGTAAAAAATGCTGACTTGCTCTCTCCTTTCATAGTGCCAAAGCCCATTATAAAGATGTAGCTGTTTGGTGTTTGAACTTTTAATTGACTTACTGACTGACTTAAAATGGCTAAACATTTTCTGTTCTTATCCCAATTATTTGCTTCTTTGAACTTGTTTTTTGTAAAGGTAAAATAAACCAACAAAGCTATTCTGATGCACAGAAGATCCATGGAAATAAAAGGGGAGTTTATAAAATTGCATGCATAACATAAAAAAAGGATCTCAAACACTAAATATGTTATATTTCTAAAGTAAGCATCACAGGCATGCTATTATCAGTGCTGGACTGATAACACTTGAAGGATTGGGTAATAGAAGTATAGGAAAAACAGAACAGGATAGTTTAAAGAAATGAAAGTAATATCTTAAAATCTTTGGGACTGGTGAAATCTTTAATGTAAGAATATATACAGTGTAAATAATTTTCTTGGAATTTAACTTTGTCAGTGTATATCATGGAGATATGATTTAAATTATGCTTATTCCAATAGACTCAAGATTTTTATCCAGATTAAAATAAATCCCAAATCCTGTTTATCCAGTCCATGCATAATTATATGGAAATGTTTTGTAAAAATACATTATGCAATGAAACATAATAAAAGAGATGTAGAAATGAAGTGGGGGGAAACAAAGGTACAAATAAAGAATGTTCTCAGGATATTTCAACAGCAAATTTTTAAAGCCCCTTTTCAGTTTAGTAAATTTAAATGAGCAAAAATATCATCTTCTCACATTCAGTGCGAAGTATAAGACTTTGTTTAAGAAAGCAAGTTTATTTGGTCTTAACACAGTATTATTCCTGAGTTTAAAAGTTTGTTGTTGTTTTTATTTCCATATTTCCTGATTTCTTAAATATATTGCTGATGATAATTAAAAGCATCGTTTGAAATATAATTCCTTATATTATTTATATATATGTATGTGTATGTGTATACATTGCCTGTACATATATATATAATGTACATTATTCATGCATTTCATATTTCAAAGAAAGATGACTGAGTTTTCTAATTTTATTCAGTTTACATTAATGAAATGAAAAAGAAAAATTGGATCAAATTCTGCCTTCAGATATTTGCAAGAAACTCCCAGTAAATATCATCAGGAGTCAAACACATTTGTCTGAGGACAGTATTAGCCCTTTGGTTTGTAAATGCAAATATTTCATGCAAAATTAATTTCTAAGTGCCACATGCAAGTCCATTCATATGCACATGGCTTTGAGCTGAAAAAACTTTGTTGATGCTTGTGCTAACATGCATATACGGCTGGAACTAAGAGCATTCACACAAAGGAAAACGCAGAATGATCAGCATGGCAACTGTCAGAGTGACATTCCTACAGAGCAACTATCTAATGCAAACCATAATGCATATGATCTTTTTTGGTCAGAAAAGCACGATTTGAGTTGTGGGGTAAAACAGTGATTAGTAGATGTGGTTAGATTAGCATTTCTTAATGTCTAATTTTTAGTAGCCATTTTGCCCCACATCTGATTCTACTTGGATTATTTCCCTTCACTATCTACCCCTTCATCATGCAAAAAAAAATTACAATTAAAATTAGAAAGCACTGAACAAGCTCTGAACCCAACAGATAACATGGATATTCTCCACACTTTATACTGGAATTAAATTTGACATAAATACCTCCTGCTCTTACCAGTGGATGGTGTTATTCCATGTTATTAGGTATGAAGCAGACAGGAAAGAGATAAATCTTTCATAAGTACAACATAAATCAGACAGTTATCATATTATCCTTGCACTATGTGTAGCATATTCAAACTCACATTTTAAGAAAATTAAATGATTACCATAAAACTTGAGGGATAGAAATGTGAACTGAATAAGAAATATAACAAAACAAGATACTAATCTTGATTTTTTTCTTCACGTTTTATTGAAGACAAAGCCTCCATACTGCCTCACAATCACATTGCAAAATATAAGCTGTTAAATCCATTTAGTTAGTATTTCACGTTAATGACAAATCCAAGATTATTTCCAATACACCAATTCCTGAATTATGAAAAGAGACTATTTCATGTAAAACAGGTGTTCTTTGTACAACCACTAGTGGTAATGAATTAGTTAAGTCAAACATGATTTTGTAATATCTTCAGAAATAATTCAGTGAATTACTTCAGGCTTTGGCTGCACCCACCTACAGATTAAGGGCCTTATCCTGCAGAGTGCTGAGTATCGCACACTTCCATTGCCATCAGAGGGAATTAGGGCCATTCAGTGCCATGTAAGATGAAGCTACTGATGCTGCCTTCCACTGGAGTAATCCCCAGCAGAGGTTTATACAGATATCCTTGTACTGTACCAGGTATAATATCCCTCAGGGGGAAATACTTGTGCAAGCGGAAGGTGAAGCCCAATGTATTTAAGCTGTTGTCTTACTTTTAAGATGTGCTTTACTTAATGGTAACCATAACATCAGGCTCTTAAGCTTATAAAAGCTTTTAATTGAAACAGTTTCTGCTTACAGAGTAAAAGTGAACTACTGACAGTCTTATTCACAAATGTACCTATAGGTGCCACATGGAAGCTGTCTGAATTTATGTAAAAGTTCGGTAAGTGGATATCTAGTAAATTTTATTATCGGAGATTATAGAATTTTCTTTTTCTCACCAAATTTTTTGATAGCTCTGCAAAGTGTTTAATCTATAGCTTAGAATTGCTCTGGAAAGTATCTCTCTAGAGACACAGATTCACTGATTATTATGATAAGTCCTCTCAGTGTCTTCAAACCTGAATCAATTTTTCAAAATAAAATAGCTGCTACATTCAGAAAAGAAGCCATAAATGTAGATACTTGCTTTTGCTCATTACAAATACGTAATAGTTTTTTGCTGGCCACATAATATCCTTTTATATAGAGTATTTACAGTTTTGTTTCATTTTTAAACAATCTCTAGAATCAAGCCTCAAGAGCAGAAAGTCTTGTTACCTTGCCAGTTCCAGAAATGACACCCTGGACTGATGAATAATATTCTGTAGCATTGTGTGGATTTTTAGTACAGAATTAGGTGGTTGTGAATACAAGCAAGCTACTATTTGAACTATCATGGTTAGAGTATTTCTCTCTGAAAAGAGTACTTGATCTATTTGCCTGCTCCTCTCTTCAGTCCACCAAGAATAAACCTGATCCAAACTACATCATAGATAGGGTTTTGAAAAAGAGTTGGTGGCTGCAGGTTTTATACAAGAGTCATTCTGTAGATAACAATGGAGGTGTTCTTTGATACATGAAGTGAAAAATCACCAAACAAATTTCTTGAACAATTATACCTGAAACAAGCCCACCTATGGTACTTCTTGTCTTTGTAATAGTCATCTGCAATTTTCAGTTTTTTGTATGCACAATGAGAGTTCAGATTTCTGCTACAGCTTGTAATACTCTAGACATCAAAATGTTTTGATGCCAAATTTGAAATGGTTTGATTTTCAGTAATTGCAATATGTTCACTGTCTTAAACTTATGGTGATGAAACACATTAATAATGAAGACTCTCAAACATTTTCTAAATTCACATTCATTTATCTATTCCTCAGAATCTATACCTGAAAAACAATGCAACATACCATGTTCATGTCAATGCCATTGGTGTAGGTCCATGCATGCTGGAAGTATTCCTCAAGTCGCTGCCGCAGAGGATTAGGGATTTGATGAAAGCGTATAAACTCCTTTACTCGCAACATCTGCATGTGATACCGTGCAGTTCCCGAATAGAGTCTTTGGATTATTGCAGATACATTTCCAAAAATACTCGCATACATTAATGCTAGATTAAAAGGAAACAAAACATGCTTAAGTCTTATCATTTGGTTTTGCAGCTGATGAAACAGTTCTTATAATGGATTTTGTATTCAGAACAGCTTAGGTGAAATTTGGATTTGATTTAGTTGAAGCTTTTTATTTATTTCATTATATCGATACCAAGTCCGCAGAAGAAGACTAAATATGAAATACTAAACAGGATGGAAATATTTAGAAATCTGTAGCCCTGAACTTAGTGTTGCAAGTTAGGTTCATCAACTTTTAAGCACTTTGGAAGAACTACGAATTAGGAACTAAAATTAAGTACAAAGAACAAATGGCAGAGGTATGAAGCTATGCATAAATTTACAGTTCAGGTTTAAAATCAACAAATAAAATGTAACTATGGCTATCAAAAAAATTATATATATGTAGTTATGTATATAGTTTCCTAAATCTACTAGAAATACAGTTCTTTACCCTATACAGGATTTGCTTACATCCATTGATATGCTGATACACAGCATATGGATGACAATTTGGACTATAGATTTTGAGTCAAACAACTCATACGTGAATGCAATTGAGTAAAAGACTCAGATGACTGAGGGTTCTCTATTTAAAATAATTAAGGCTGGAATGTACTGTTGTACTAAGACATTTAGAAGTTTTTTGGGTGTGTGAAATAAGGATTTCAGATTTAGTAATTAATTGAAATTTTGGTTCTGATTCTTCAAGCTACTGATGCATACCAGACTTGACATAAATATCACCCTTATTTAGAGTCTTATTAGAGGCATTAGAACATTTTCTTGCATTTCACATTTCTTCCCTATACTTTTATTTTCTACTTATTCTAGTATATTTCATAAAAATGACAAAATAAAGAATATTATATCGTATATAAGTTACTCATATTAATTTATTTTTTTTTCTGAAAAGAGCCTACTACTTCTTACATGAAAAGGAAAAAGGATTCAGAGAATGATCTACCTTTAATGATTTATATTCAACTTTATATTAAACTATTAAACTCCAGTGAAAAATACAGAGTTCCTACATAAATCCAATTCAATAAAAAAGCTCTGAAAAATCAAGCAGTGGCATTCTGAAAAGTATGCTTATTTCTTTAAGAATATGACTATATTAGTCCTGAGTATCTGTCATCCAAAATCTGGGAAGAAAACTCTTAAACTCCAATATGGTGTTAGAAAGCAGCATTCCTTCAGTCTCACAGTATGTACTGGGTGACTTGATAAATCAAGTCCACTCTCTCAGAGTTCAGGTTCTACATTTAAACGGTTAAGACATATATGTGCAATACATTGGCATACATATTCATCCTGTCCCAAGAATTCATTAATATATGCTGATGTCCCTCTGGACATACACAGTTGTTTTTATGGTGGTTTATGACCACCTGCTTCCTATCCTCTATTTTTCCTTCAGTTTCATTACGATGTCCTTTGACTGACCTATATCTGTTTTTCCCCAATTTGGCAAATCTCTATTGCTTGTTATGCCATAATAAGCAACTTTATATCATAGCACACTATAACTGAAAAACAGCCTATATGAAACTCAATAAAAATTCCTTGCAGCTGGTGGATGCAAAGAGTAGTCTATAGGGGTTTCATTGTTTTTGTGAAGCAGGATCATTTAGAAGATGCAAAGCTATTCACATGCCAAAGCAAAGCTGAAGTGTAAAGTTTTAGAGCTAGCACACATTAATTTCTTTTGCTAAAGTAATATATTGACCCCTACTGCTCAACCAGCCTGTATCACAGTGGTTATTTTTAGAAAGCCTTACAATTACACACGTTACCTATAATATATAATAATATATAAGATCTACAGAAGCATGACACTGTTGAACAGATTAACTAGTTATGTAGTCAAAAAGGAGACTGTAGCAAAATATAGGAACTGACATACATTTTACAGCAATCTGCAAATTCTCCATGAACACACAATGCTTTTTCTGAAGTACCTCATGAAAAAGAAAGGCTAACTTCTATAACCTGGCTAGTGTTTTTCATAGACCTCCAATCCAATCAACAAAACAGACGTACTGACCCTTTGGTCGTCTGAACACCATAAACACAGAGTGCTCAGTATAAATAGCATGTGCTGCTTACACTGTTTATTACACTGATTCAACTTGAAAGAATATTTAAAAATACTTAGGTACTCATAGTCCTTAAAAAACTGTAGGCTTTGTCTAATATCCATCTTTATTTGGTCCAGTATCATCTAAGAAACATAGATACCTCAGAATTCCTTAAACTCTAAGTGTTATCACAACACATTTTCTCATTAAACCTTTGCTTTCTTTATGAATTTGCTCTTCTGGCTGCATTCTTATAATCTTATTAGCTTAGATTTTGTTAAGTCATTTATTGAAACACCACTGGGAAAAGATATCCAAAAATAATAAGATAAAACTACTTACAGCCAATCAACATGACACAGATGGAAAAGATTTTCTCTGAGTTGGTGTTTGGAGACACATTTCCAAATCCTACACTTGTCAGACTGCTGAATGTAAAATAAAGTGCTGTAACATATTTGTCCTTGATGGATGGTCCAGAACTTGCATCACTCTTATTGTAGTGTTTTCCTAATTGCTCTCCTAAAGAATCCAGCCAGCCAATCTTATGAGCCAAGTAAGGTCTTTCTACATTTCCAATGGCATACCAAATACAAGCAAGCCAGTGAGCAATTAGTGCAAATATGCACATAAGTAGCATCAGAACTGCAGCACCATATTCTGAATATCTGTCCAATTTCCGTGCTACCCTCACCAATCGCAGCAGTCTAGCTGTCTTCAGAAGACCTATTAATGTTGTTGTCTGTAAAAAAAAAATCAGATATAAACAGAAAATGATTTTTTTAGGTCATCAAATTTACTTTCAATTTGTCAGCATGAATAAACCATAAGAAATTCCATGATTCTGGGGAGGTAATCGGTAGAATAACCCTTTCAAATGGAATCCTGATTTTATTTTGTTTAAACTATAGAATTTATTACAAAAACAGGGAAGAAAACAATAAGCAGTGCATATTTTAAATGAAGATATATTGACTAATGTCATCTGCTAAATACTCTTCCATTTTTAATATTATTCTTGATCTAGACTTATTTCCAAATTAATTTTAAAGATTGATTTTAATATGTTTTGGCATGCTAAAATCTCTAAGTTATGGGAAACATTCATAATTATGTTATTAATCTTGCAGATAATAAGTATTTTTGGTGTTGAAGTAAAGCTTTGTGACTGTTTGATCCTTAGAGATGTCTTGCAATGATTTGACATGCATGTTCTAGAAGAAAGGAGCAATAAGGCTGAAATAAATCAAAGAAAATAAATATTCTGTAAATATTATTCCTGCTTGTAATTGTAAGAACACCAGGTAAAAGATGCATCTATACAAGTAAAAGATGAGCTATTGTGAATAGAAAATTATGGAAAAGTTACTATTGCCAGACTTCAGATTAATATTCTCTGTATCTTTCATTCTGTAACTTGCAGGTGTAGGGGTAGAAGCCAGTAATAAAAGTATTACAGCACTGAAAAAACTACAGCCCATATATAAAAAAAGAATGTATTCCAAGATTTTTAGTGCAGAGCATCAACATCATGCATGGTTGCACCTTTGCAGTTCTGATCTTTTTTTAAAAAGAGCAATCTAATACTTAGATTCACAAATTCCAAATCAATCTGTGAAAAAATTCTTACTTGTAAACTCATTGTGGACGACATTGACAACATTGTAAATAATTACTTTGTTTCAAAAATAACTTAATTACCTCTTTTCCATCATCATCTGAGCATATATTGAAGCATAATAAATGTAGTGACACTTTAAGACCTGTTTTTCTTACGTTCTTTTAACATGCATTTATATTACATAACAATAACTGGAAAACTTTTAAGCTTTTCTGAGACTACTCTGATGGCAGTATGTGTCATGTGGAAGCTTTCTTTCAAGAAGTACTAAACTAGTAGTTATTTTTTATTAAATCATTGTGCATTTATAATTTCTGAGTAAAATCCCATATGCCTTGGGATTAAATAAAAGGTGCTTTCTTGGCTACATTTGTCAATGTAATTTTCTCAGAACAATTAGTGTTAACAATAATCAAGCCACTTCTATGTGCGATAATGAGAGATGCCAAAAATGAAGAAACTAGCAGCCGAATTGAAATCCACAGATTGTTTAACAAGTAGAAATCATCCCTTGACACCACAACCCTTCTTCCCAATATTTTCTTATCAAGTACGCATCTTGAAAGTTTTTCAGGCTGCTGAGACATATTAACAAGTAAAATCAACTTTTAACTGTCTATGTTTCTGAGTAAACAAGTAAGAAGTTGATGTATGGTAAAGCTGGATAACAAATCAAGGAGAATTTCTGTAAGAAAAACTGTTTCATTGATTGTGACCTCAATAGTCTGTGAAAACATGCATCCTTCAAAAAGCAATTCCTAAAGTAAGCTTCAGTGCTCAAATACTGCCATTAGGTAAATTTTTTTGTAAGTTAAATCAAGCTTTACTAGTTATAATTCTTTAATGAGAGTAAACTTTAGAAAAGCTAGCATTTGTTCTCTAACTAGCATTTGTAGCACAGTTGAAACCATTTTATTACAGATGTAGTCATATCTTGACATCATGTAAGATGCAAAACTTTCTTACACTACATTGTAAAAATATGTGTAAATAAACTGGGAATCCCAAATATGTCAACATTTTTCCATACTATCCTTTAGATGTGATTTGCTAATATGTGTTCTGAGGATTTAACTCGTGCTTAGACACTACATCTGTGTCAGTTCTGGAGTATACCTGAGATGAATAATGCAAGTAAATTCCAGGTATTCCAGGATGAAATCAGTAGAGTGGAACTAGTTATGTTTTAAATAATCAAGAAACTCACTGTTAGTTTCTATGTTCTTTAACGCAATGAGAGGCACTGACACTAGAAGAAGAGCTGGCAGTAAAGGTGGAAGGCATGAATTCTTTCCTTAGTAGCCTCTTCTCTGGGTTAAGAAAAAAAACAAGTGACCTCAGCAGCTCCTCACATGTCCCAACCTTTAGACCTTTCAACATTTCTGTAGCCCTTCTTTGGACATTCTTGGGACATATGGACATTCAGATACAATAGTTTTATTAGTTTCATGTTCTTATGTTATGGTACCCTAACCTGTTCACAGTACTTGAGGTGTGGCCACACTGGCGCAGAGCAGTGGGACAGTTCCTTCTCTTGCTCAGCTGCGGCGCTGGGTCATATACAACCCAGGGTAGGGCTGGCCCTTTGGGCTGCCGGGGCACTTTACTGACTAAACTCAACTTGCCACAAACCAGAACCCCAGATCCTTTTCTGTGAAGTTGCTCTCCAGGATCTTGTCCTGAATATATTCTCCTGTCTGTAGATAAAGTATGTAATATGTATACTGTACATATTACACCACCCAGGTGTAAAAGGTATCTTTAATTATCTTGGAATAATTATTCAATTCTTCCTTGAGAAAAGTTAAAGTTTGCCAATTGCTTGTCTCTTGGGAAAATATTTTCTGGGTTTAGGACACTGAACTTATCTTACAAAATCTTTACATATTATAACATGGGACTCTTAATTCTGACTTTTAACAGTGATAATTGTTTATACCAACAATGTCTTGGGTCCTGATGATGAAGGGATCATGTCAGCAAGCTACTTTGATGGGCAGCAATTGATGACAGCATGATTGGAAAGAGGAAGGCATCAATCTTTGCAGAGGGTATTATTCAGAAGTTATTATTGTATTGCTCTTGAATTAAGAGCTGGTATTTATTACCTAAATTATTATCTGCATAAATAATATTCTGCCCATGCAAAAAGCTATTGATGACTCATGACCTTCTCACTGATAGCCAAATCCTTAGTTTTACTCTACATTTGTGTGGTTTTATTTTTTCTTCATTTTTTTTCGTAACATCCATTATCATTATTGTATAAATCCATAATGTCATGTCTTATTTGTCTCTCTTTTAAATAAAAAACCACTGATGTATTTGAGAAGCTCAAAATGTCTCTTTCAATGTGCATTAAGGTGCATATGGTTACACAGTATTTCATCTGCCAAGGTTCTTTCCAGCTTCCTGGTACTGTAAGGTCCTTGGTTTCTCAGTAATTTCTTGTTAGCTAGTTGTTTTTTATTTTTTATTTTTTTCTGTAGAACAAACAACATCCTCCCCTTCTCGAAGCCTGCAATTAAATCTACGAGGCATGAGTACTATAGCATTAAGTGCAGCTAAATTTTTCTCTCTTATACAAATATTTATTACATGCCAGAATTTAGCCTTTTGAAGGTGATGCTAAAGCCTACTGATCAGTGCTGCGGCAGTCAGCATTACCAGGTTCAATTTCTTATTCTAGAACCATGGTATTTTTCTTTTAAATTTACTAGCAGACACACTATGTAGAGAAGATATATCAAAACTTAGAAAGGAACAAGAGTGCTTTGAATGTATGTCTCCATTATACACCAAAACACCTGTTGTTTTTTTTTAATTATCTATTACTACCAATAGAAAATACTTTCATTCCTACATTTTGTGTATATGCTGTATATAGATATCATGATGTTTATTTTTCTTCTTTCTTAATGAAGCAGTTTTCCTGTTGATGTTTTTTCAGTTTATGTTTTGCTAATTAGTTTTTGTAAAAGTAACTTTGATAATTTTTATTTGTAGAAATAGAAAAATGTGCTCTTCTGTATATTCCAGCTAAGTATTCTTTCTGGACTCAAATAAAACTAAAAATATGAAAATCATCTTTCTAAAACCATTACCACCACTTGTCAACACGTTTTACTACAGTAGATTCTAGATGAAAGGGAAGAAATTCTGTTCTGCTCTACACCCATGTGATTTTTCACTAAATTGTGTTTACCTTTGAAGTGTAAAGATGATGANCAGCATATCACTTATGCATGGACAATATCTTTGTATGTTTTAAGAACCTGTGCCACTGCAACTATGAGTTATTTAAAATACAAACCATACCCCATTGATGAACACCATATTTAAACATAAAGTTTCAAAAGAATAGAAACCAAGAAGTCTATTTACCCATTTTTTTCTCTTCCCTAGTATTGGAGATATCAATTAATATTTAAAGCACACGCACACACAATGACAAACACTTAGTACCTGGCGTAATCATTTTAAGAGTCTTATTAAACAAAAAAATTCATTTCAAATCATATTAGTTCCTAAATTCAGAAATTGGAAAGTAAACTGTCTTACTCTGCTGTTTTCCTATGACTGACAAATATAGCTCAAATGGAAGCATACAGATACTGCTGCACATGGTATTTGGATTATTGTCTCCTGCCCTTTCTAGACTAAGTTTGATATCAAGGTGTTTCAAAGCTGGGTGAGCGCACACAGAACACTCTTTGGAGCTTATGTTGTTTAATAAAGAGAGAGTTAAATACAATTGTTCATAGGGGATCTTTCCTGAAGAATCTCTAGATAACAAAAAAGAGCTTTTTCATTTAAGAGATAACCCTCATGACTGAAAAAAAACTATCAAATGGAAAAGGCTACATTCTAACAGTTTTGCATTTACTTCTTGCTAAACTATCAAAAAGGATTACTGTGGAAACATTACAGTTAGCAATATTGGAAGGAAAACTGCAGTAAGTAGCAGCCTAGAGAAAGTGACTGACACATTCAATGTCATTAATGAAAGAAAGAAGTCCTTATGGCATGATTAACTGTCCATAATGTCTATATATTGCTCTTTAGGTAAACAAACTACTTTTTCCTGATAGTGTTTTCCAGAAACTGTACAATTACTTATTATGTACTGCTGTAATAAGGAAAAACTCATTACGTAGTCTACAAATTTATGTACCAGATTCCCGGTTTTGATATTTGTATACTCATTTGCAGGAATGCACTTCTTTGTTATTAATATTTGATTTTATCTCATGTTAAAACTATCCCTTTAACATCACTTCAGCACTTGACACTTTATTGTTAAAAACTTTTGTAGCAAGGGAAATGTGGAGAAAGATGCTCAGGGTAAAATCGAAAGAGCATTTTTTCACTGAGCTTTGGAATTTGTCCCCATTGTAATTCATGTTGTTCCACACTTCCCTTCACTGAACATAATTTTTGGCAGAAACCAGTGCTCAGTGACCAGAAACAGAAGACAGTTCTTGCAAGGGAATGATATGGTCCAAGTAATGCCATTGTCAGTACATTTGTCTTTTATGTGCCTGAGTCATCAAAACTTCAGAAAAAAGAATCCTGAAAGACAAATGGTGAGCAGACAAAATTTCTCTTGAATCTCTGAGCTTTTTAGTCACATTATTTACAGAAAAGTTCTCTATTGGTAGGAGAGCCATCAATGTATTCTCTTTGTTCTTTTTATTACTTTTTTTTCTTTTTGCATTTGTTTAACAAAATTTACTTCCACTGCATGCTATTCTCTACACGTGTCTCCAGATTACTCATCTACTCTGAATGTGTATGCTCATGTTTAATTCAGTAGGAATATCACTATTAATTGGACTGTTATCGATTCCCATGTCTGCTGAATTAAATCATTTTATTCAGGTGTACAAGAAAACTTCTTCATTTTATTAATTCTGAGAAAATAAAGTGAAGAGAAGCATGACTAAT
This sequence comes from Odontophorus gujanensis, assembly GCA_013399175.1. Taxonomy (NCBI): domain Eukaryota; kingdom Metazoa; phylum Chordata; class Aves; order Galliformes; family Odontophoridae; genus Odontophorus; species Odontophorus gujanensis. Next base: position 218,828 of record VXAB01012515.1, read on the forward strand.
ATTCACTCTACTTCTGATTTTTTTTTTTTTTTGACTTAAATATCTCATAAGACTCTCAAGGTGCTTTTAGGTATGTGCCAGCTGTTTTGCATTGACTTAAATACAGAGGTTCAAATGTCACTTTTGAGGATAGCTAGTGTATGCTCAGAATTCAGTTCATACTTCTGAAGCAGATATAAAAATATATATTGTTTCATATATGGCTTTAGTAAAAAGGAATTAATTTTAAAATGAAAAAGTTTTTAACTTATCTATGTCATGACACTGAGGAATGCAATGAAATTTCATGCTCAAGTTGGTGGTTAATTCCGTGTTTTTACTTTTCTTTCCTCAGTTAATGAAAAATATACATGCTTGATAAACCCTTTTCTCCCTTATATCAGTATGTGCAAAACTGTATCTTTAAGAAATGGATTTCTGCCATTTGGGAAGAGACAAAATCATATTTTGCTAGGTTTGCTGTTTTTTATCCTGCATTCTATACATTACAAGAAAAAATAAACATAACTCTTTACTTGTCAGTAAGGTTTTCATCAAAATGTATGTTATAACTTTAGACCTTCTTAAATTAAATTCTTTGGAAGAAGGCAGAATTGGGTCAGGCTACCAGAATATAACGTATGTCTTATATGCACCTTTGGGCAATTTTCAGATGCATACACTGAGGATTTTGTTTGCCCATTCTACAGATAGAATGAAGACGTTAGACACATGAACTGTAAGTCTGGCAAGATCCGCCCCAAATAATCTTTTGATAGTCCGTGTACTTGATAAAATAGATGACAGACAGCTCTTTTTGTTAATTGTTATTAAATAACATAGTTTACATTTCGACTAATCTGCTTTAAACAGATCTAAAGATCTGATCTAAAGATTTTGAATAGAGATAATTTATTTTAGTGTGTTAATGCCAACACAACACTTAGACTCATTATGGGCACTTTTTACAAAACAAGCAGCAAATCAAAGGAGCAGAAATTATAAAATAAAAGCATTTGAACAAATCCTTCATACATTATACTTATTTCATTATTTGCAATGGCAGTATCAAATATAGTTTAGTAGAAAAACATCAGTTGAATAATTCAAATTTTTCTCCTGTTAATGAAATACATTCTCAGGACAACATTCGTTGACGTAGACAATATTCTACATTACTGTATTAAGATGGATTTAATTTTATCTTTACTTTAAAAGATGGAACTACTTAAAGCCTATTAATTGATTAGTAAAAATAAATACTTGGAAATATGGATTATTGTAGTAATGTCAAAACTTCAGATTTAAGATTTCTCATTTATTTAAGCTTACCTCTTCAGAGCCAGAGCCAAAAATCAGCAGGTCAAAAGGTATTGCAGCAACCATGTCAATTAGGAACCAGCCTTTGAAGTAGTGAATTGCTATTTTTGCTGGGTCACTTACCACTTCTTCATTCTGGTTTACATATGTTGTTCTGAAGTTGATTAGAATGTCAATGATAAACATAATATCCACAATTAAGTCTACAACATTCAGTGGGCTGCAAGAATATCCACACTCTCTTCTCTTCCGTTCCTCGCTATCATTCAGAAGGAAGGCAGCAGAATAAGGGGTGAATATGGCGGTGTATATTACCAGCAACAAAATGAGCCAGTCCCAGACAGCTTTAAAAGGACTATAGTGCAATATAGTAAACTTGTTGATGCGAGGTGTTTGGAGTTTATATTCTGGTAGAACATCAGCCCCTAAGGATAGAACCTAGAATAAGAAACACACCATGTCAATAATCATGGCAGCATCTATTCCTATTTTTAGTAAACTTAGCAAATACAGTAACAAACTAAATACTTTATTGTAGTTTGGAGCATAGAACTTCAATTACTTGGTATTTTGGCAGATTGCACTTCTGTGAAATTCATGACATCCATCACACGCAATAAATTCATTGACAATTTTACACTGTAGGTTGATTCATGTTCCCTGTGTCACACACAGAGTGCCATTCCTGGGCCATAAAATGTAAAATCTGCACAATTATAGATGTCATCAAATTCCTTTGTCAACCATTCCACTCTGTTTGTGTCCACTAACATGTTTTTCATGTTTTTCTTTCTGTGGTGTAGCAGTTCTTTTTTTTTTTTTTACCAAAGCAAGCCTATTATCATTGGCTGAAATTCACTCCTAAAGAGTCTACACTCATTAAAAAATTATTAGGCAAACAGACATTGAACAGTTAGATAAAGATCTGTGAGCATTCTTGACAGCTAACTCCACTTTTCGTGCATGGACTATTCTTACTCAGGCTGTAGTTATAGCATTGCTAACAGTGTGACATAGGTGTTCCACAGAAGTACTGCCTTTTGCTTCACTTCATCTTTCATCATCAATGTCTAAAGCTTTATATCATCCTTTTACAACTGTGGATTTGTTATCTATTGGTGTTTTATAAGTTGGATTTCAATTTTATTTGGAAGGGATTATGTTTGTATATATTGCTTGATTTACTGGCCCTTGAAGTTGAAATGTTTGCTTTGTTGGAAAGAATAAGCTCAGAGTGGGCACAAGATAAAACAAATTTCCTTTGGCTGCTACTCCAGTCTGGTTGAACTCCAACATGAAGGAATAAAACCTTTAAGGATAAGAAGGTAAGCTATGTTTTTTTTGCTTCTACTCAATGCTTGGCCTTATACAGACTGTCATCAACGATGCTATTTATTGCCTTCTGTACTGAAAGTACTATCCAAATCCTATGGGTCTCAAATCACCACTTAATTTTACACAGACCTATGAGCAAACATTAGACAGTGACAACATTCAGTTACTATGCATGTGAGTAAGTGATAATTCAAGACATATTCAAGAAATTATATGCCCATTTTTCACCAGTTACTTCTGTTTATTTCTTCTCCCCCAGCTAATTAAAAACAATGCTCTTTAGAAAATGAGACTTTTCAAAAGTAACTAAAAGGAATAAGCATGCTGAAATGAAATTAGAACTGGAAGGAGAAATACAGTGTCTGAAACATTTTCTGCTTTTTAGCAGTAAGTAGTTTGGGATTAGAGATTTCAATCTACACAAGATTGAGGAATTTCATGCACACTGAACGTAATCTTATAAAATTATAATGATCAGCACACTTCTTTCTAATAGCAAGTGTTTTATAAACCTTAGATACCATCCTTAGCAATCCAGGTGGCACTTATTCAATGAAGATTTATCCTGAAAATGTTGAGAGAACACCAGGGTTAATAAGCACTTTTCCCCATTCTGTGAAGAAAGAAACGTTTAAGCCATTGAAAAGATTATACCTTCAAGCAGCCATTAAGTACCCCATGCTGAGGTGACGGTAGAGACTGTTCATCTATTTTTTATCTTGTAACTAGGACTTGCACTTAAGTAGAGGTGTTGGTTTGTTGGTTCTTTGTTTTTTTTTTTTTAATTTCTTTTTTTTCTACACAATAAACACACTAGCAGATAGCTACCTGAAGCTGAGGTATTGATGAATCTCATAAGCATACTTAATGCTTTCATACCACCAACTTTTTGATTATATGTGTCAAGTTATTTATAAAATTTGTATCAGTGACCTCCTGCTAAGCTTTCAAGTCATGAAGGAAACATAATAAAATAATAAATAAATAAAATTTACTTCTCTTGTAGTTTGAAAATTCCAGATAATATGCTTCATTTCAGTGCAACATATAATGTACATTGAACATCCTCTCCAGAAACCTGGCTCTTATTCTCACTCTAGTTACGTTTATTTCTAGACTCATTTAGATTGAGGTAGATGAAACAGAACAGTAAAAAAAAAAGAAAAAAGGCAAATAGAGGAAACAAAAGTATAACAGTGATCATAGCAGAAATTGTTCCAACTTTTCCACTGTGGTTTCTTAGACACAACAGAAGAGGCTAACTGATGGTTGTGTTTCATGTTCATAATGCAATACAGAAGTTTATGTTTCTACATTGCTTACTTTCATGCAATGGGAAACAAAGACAAACACTAATTATGTAATGACTTATCTACTGGATTTAGATAAAGAACACTGGACTTTCTCAGACAAAAAAAAATAATAGTTACACATATAAAAAAGAGAAAACATTATTAGCTTTCCTCTTGTCATTTACTGACTGAACATGAGAGGAATTTGTCTTTTTGCTTTTGTGTGACATCCTTGTGAGGATTGGATGTTGGTGTTGGCCAATCTATACTGATCTTGGTTAGATGGAAGACTTCAGGGTACCTAGAAATTCACTCAGTAACTTCTTGTGATTTCCATTCACTTAAAATATCTGTTGAAATATATACTGCTTGTGAAAAGAAATTTGATTAACTTTCCCCTTCTGGATAGTGAAATTCTTTTCATAGTTTGGATTATAGAACAAGTGGCTTAGGAAATAGAATATTTTTAAGAATAATGAGCAGAACTGGGACATTCAGCATGAAATCAAGCCCCAGCTATTATAGTATTAACAGGTCACTGAACACTGAGACACCATGTGATGGGAAACCCATGTTTCCTGACATTTTATTAAATAAAGATCTGTAATGCAAAGTAGAAGTCATATTAGCTACAAGTTTTCTTTTAAAAAACATTTCAAGATATTCAAGCTTGATGAAATACCATCTCACACTTGTTTTAGATGGTGAAAAACAAATTTCTAATTACTGTTTTTCATCTTTTACTGTGCATTCCTCTCTTTTCCATTCACTCTTAAACCAATGCTTCAGCAAGCTAGAACACTCTTCATTCAAATAGATTTTTTTATTTGGAGAACTTTGTTTCTGGTGTTTTATTCAGACAAGCCTTGTGAATATCTCTCGATTTTTTCTAGGTTAATGTTTTTATTTTTTAAGATCACAAATTCAAGATAGCAGTTACAAAGAAAGGCTGCAGTCTGGGGATACATCTTTCAGATACCATGAAATTACTGAGTGAGATCAAAATATCTTTTAAAGTCACAGTTTAAGTCAGGTTTATCTTTCTGAAGTATTTAATAATTTCTACTTTCACCAAGATAACAGATGCTCATTGGAAATGAAAGATATTCAGGAATACTGGGAATTTATTAATGACTTAGTTTTGTTAAGCAGAAGGGCAAAGGAAGTGGATGTACCAGAAGTACTACCAGGTGACAATTAATTAAAAAATAAATAAATCTAGGCAGTCTTCTTCACTTTAAACAAGATCATGCTACTCATGGTGTTATCTTTTTTGATAGTTCTGACATTTTTCCTCTCGAGAAAACACTCCTGTTACTGTGGAATAACACTACATTATCTTCAAAAACACTGTTTTGCATAGTGTTTCTTGATGAAGTGTCAAGAAGCCTAAATAGGTTGATAATCCAGTATAGCACACTGTCAATAACTGCTTTGTGCAGGGGACTCTTGTTATGAGCTCTGCAGTACCTAATGAAGCAGAAATATTTCACACTTCTCAGGGAAACACTAATATTTTTCTCATTTCAATTTCCTTAATAAAAGAGAATGTGCAGGTAAAACATTAGGCAAGATATTAGATAATGTGAGAATTATAGTCTAGTCTCTGTCACTGAGTTTCTTGGTGATGTTAGGCAACCTGACATTTAGCCTCTCTGACTTCTGACAATGGAAAGAATATTTACCTACTAAACTGAAAGCATCTTGCAAGGGATAATCAGCATAAATTATTTACAGAAGCTACTATGTAGCAGCAATGATGTATCATTCTTCTAATTCATCTCTATGTAGTTTTTCTTCTTATTTTTAAAGATTAATTCACACAAATATTTGTTCTTTCTTACTTTTAATTTTGATATTACAACTCAATGGGGATATTTTTCAGTTTATTTTTATTTCCTGTGTGAAACACTCTGTTTTTGTTATCTATTATGCAAACTGTTTCAAGAGACTCTGAGTGGCCCATGTCGCTATGTACCACACATAAAAGAACAGTCTTCTGAGACATTTTCATTCTCAGTTTATTGAAGAATGCAAATGCTGACAGCAAAAGCCAAAGAAGTAGAAACTGAATAAAGGCACATAATACAGATTTAATAAATCATAACAGAAGTAATAAATAATAAGCCATCTGTTATGAATTGTTATAAATGCTTCTGTCAGACCACTCCACAGAATTGCAAAGTGGTTTCCTAGGTATTGTAGCACCACCAGCATGGAAGTGTAATGGAGTGTTATTATATGCTATAGCGTGACTTTCCAAACAACTGTAGAGCTATATAAAGCCCATAAATGTGGAAACCAGAAAAGATGCCTGATGCTTTCAAGAAACACTGAACTAACTCTGTGGGCATAATGTGACTGCATAGGCCAGAAGTATATAGGCATTTTATTCAGAAAGCAGTGGACCATTAGTATTTTTGTTAAGGATTAAGTATTTTTGTTCTGTGAATTTCCAAACTGACATCAGATACATAGTTGCAGTGCATTTACACAAACAATACAGAGCACAGGTGCAGTCTAGGTAAAACCTTTCATCATAGGCAGAACTAATACACATCTGGAAAATATGATCAGAGTGAGCAAGGTTTCCAGGTAACAAAATGAAAGATACACAGGGGAACAGAAAAGAAGAAATTGGCAGTTGTAAAATAAAGGCATATGGAGGTATGCATAGAAGGTTGATGAGCACAAAGCTTAGTATATTAGCTTTTCAGAAATATACTTTCCTATGTCTCATGACAAATTATGTCTCGTATAAACTGTCTATTTGCTAATAGAAGACTGAATGTCTTCCTTGATGCTGACAAGAACAACTAACAACATTATAACATTACTGAGAGTAATTTGAAGTGCTTTACTTTTAGGGTGCCATGCAAATCCAGCATTATATTCTACTTCCACACATCTGTATTAAAAGACATTTGAATACATTCTTCAGTTGTATCTATTAAAGAACATCTTAATCATGAAGCACTTATTATGGGAAATGTTGATAATTTTCTTCCTTTTTTTAAGGGAACACATATCTTTTAAATGTTTTAAAATCTTATAGTGTGATACTTAGGATATAATGCTGATATTTACCATTCTCCATGTGGCAGTTTGAAGTATTCCTGTGAAGTATGATCATATAATGTTTCATGGCCTCATATTTTTAAAGTTTATCTTTTCTTAAGGAAAATCTGCTGCACTGTGAAAATATGGGTTGTCCTTGCTTGTCCTATGATTCCCATTTAGGATCTTCAGTCACAAGAGGTAATAAATCTTTCTAATTTAAACAATGGACTCAACATTTTTTTGTTGTTGCAGGGTCAGAAATAGCACAATGGATTATATTTTTTTCTTTTTTAGGCTACGCACACATATTCATTGAGTGTAAGTGTAATTTTAGATAGGCATTGAAACACATTTTTATTATTACTGTCTGAACCCAAAAAACTCAAAGCTTATTTGGGTTTAGTGATACTGTTCCAGAAGTCAGTCTGTTTTTAAATGCCACTAAATAAAGCCTTTTTTTGAGTTAATGAAAGACAGACGTTTTGGTGTTCTCAACCTAAGTGACATACTGAAATACTGAAAAGTTTTTTGGATATTCAGTATGTGAATATGCTGTTGGAGCTGCAGTTTCAGAGACAATGAAATTATGGGAAAGAAATAAAAATGGGGAAGTTTTGATTGGTACTTGGAATCTATCTGATCTGGTGTTAGGCAATTTCTATAATAAATGTCCAAGCAATTTCAGTGAAGTTGAAATTTAATACTGTTCTGTATTGTTGATATTTAAGTGAAGGAAAAATTTTAACTAATTTTAAAATTTTAACCTTAAAAATTTTATAATTCTAATTGCCATAGAACTGCCATTTTGATTTTGGAAAATTCTACTGACATTGTCTTAGATAGCCCTTGAGTACCTGTGAGTGTAATACTGTTGCTTCCACAGTTCAAATTACTCTACTAGATTGTTCACTGTCTGCCTTAGGTAGTTTAGTTACAGTTACATATTTATGAGGTTTTCAGTCACAAGTGTAGGTGAACGTTTTCTACCTGCGTAGGAATTTGCTTCCTGCACCTGCCTTCTGGTGCTCTAATTCCTCTAATTCTCCTGCGCTGTCATGTTTACAAAGTATGCAGTTGAAGCAGCAAGCCTTATCAAATGGAAGACTACTTCAAGTTTCAAGTAGATGATTCCCTCTAAGAGAGAAGTGCTTTTTCAGTCCTTGCTGGGAATGCTTTTGGGAAACAATGCCGATGAAGTAATAGGGTGCTAAAAGGGTTTTACATGGTACTTTGCTCTCTCTACTGGCTAAAGTTTCACGTTTTAAATCTGTAGCTTCAATGTCGAGGACACTCCAATAGCAAGTTGCAACTAAGCAACATTTGGAAGGTTTTTAAGAAAATGTTTTTACAGAATGAAATAAATATATAGATTAGAATGCCTAATTGTAAAAGGGGGTTGACTCGTAATGGTGTGCATGAACTACAGAAAGCTTTCATGCCACATTTCTTTGTATCCAAAATTTGTATTTTACTGTTTTTAGAAATATAAAATGATCCCTGTGTATAATTTTCTCCTCTGCTTTTCACATTTTCTATTTAAGACTGTCATTAAAATATATTTCATTATACTTATGAGTGTGGTGTTTAAATTTCTAAATAATAAAACTATTTTATATCACATAATCCAGAGAGGTTGTGGAGTCTCCTTCTCTGGAGACGTTCAAGACACGCCTAGATGCCTACCAGTGCAACCTGGTCTAGGGAGCAGATTTGGCAGGGGGGTTGGACTTGATGATCTCTAGAGGTCCCTTCCAACCCCTAAAATTTTGTGATTCTGTGATCATCTACAATACTTGACAAAACAGAGATCAAATTTAAGCCCATGCTGGAAGCCCACATCCACACAGTTTATATATCCATTACTGACATGACTCATCTGCATACAGTGATTGTATTGATGCCTTGAAATTACAGTACCTATATTGAACAATTGCCAGGTTCTCACTAGTGTTTATCCACAAACACAGACGTCCCCAGAAATGTAATAGAAGGTCTGAGAACTCAGCCAATATAACAACGCAATGCCACGAGAGAGGCCGTGTTATTATCAAGTAAGTTGACTATTCATATAAAGAGAATTACGAAAGTATTTTGACTCTTAAAGATTTACAAAGATTCTTCCTGAAGATAAGCACTTTCAAATCCTACTGGAAATTTGAGGGAACTGGGATATCCTGGGAATACTAAGTGCCTTACAGGGCTGACCTCATACGATGTTACATTTTCATGTGACTACCAAGTAATCCAATAAATCTATTCAGCTAATGATATTTAAATATGCAGCAACACAGAATCACCAAATTAACAAGGAATGTAATGTGTACCCTGTCAGTAGAACAGTACAACAGGATTGTCTTCATATTTGTTCAGCAAATTGTGCAGGTTTGATGGAATTAATATATCCGTAGATGTTGCTGACAAAGAAAATTGCTTCACTGAACCTGAACATATATAACAATTTAGAAAACTCACTACCTTTAATTTAATATTTATTTTCTCATAAATACAGATGTTAAATGAGAAGAAGTATTTTTATAGCTCATTTTCTATCCATTATTTCCTAAGAAAAAACAAGAAATGGCTTACAGATCTTAAACCTCAGTGGCTCTTCCTGACACCCAGTATCCAGTTACTTTCAGGTAAGTGGGTAATGCATCATCAGAGCAATACAGATGGATATAGACTTTTTGAGTACGCTTTACTTATCTTTAGGACTAAGTGATTTGCAGATTAACAAAGGAGTCATTAGCAACTATTTTTGACGAAACTCGATACTTGATGTATTAAAAGTTGTGTAAGGTTGTTCTTAATTAATTGCCTAAGCAGTGAAGAGGTATTATTGCAGAAGATAGAAAATGCTTCAAAATGCTGAAGATTTTGTGGGCTATTCATTGCTATTCTGGTAACATAACCAGTAAGTTGTTAACAAGCATTTAATTGTCTGAACAAGAAAACATTAAGGGTCGTATTTTTAATAAAGGCTTAAATTATTGCTGTGATTTTTAGTCACCTAAAATATATTTGTTATTGTTGACTCATGGCATGACATTGAAACAAAGCAGATTTTGAGCCTGTAAGTGTTTTATTGTCTTCCTTAATATATTTCAGAACAAAAAATGTACCTCTATACAGTTGCCAAACATTTTGATTCAGTTAAAAAATAGCCCAAATGCTGTAAGAGAGTATCTGAACTGTATGCAATAAAGATGAAGCAGGTACAAGCTCTACTTCTGTTCTGTGATCCCAGGACTGGTTGACATAGCAGTAGGGATCAGTGTACAAAGGGAGAAAAGATCTCTATGCTTACATGCATATTTAAGTTTAATCTTCAGTTTCATAATAAATTATTGCTCCATAATAAAAAGAAGCAAATTTTAGTTTCTAGAAAACTTGCATTTTGTAATTAGACCCTATACTGTTTAAAAAGGTATGGACTTCAACTGAAACTGCTTTATTACCTTGGGAAAAGCTTCATTCAGAAAATTCTTCCTCCCGCATGACTCTCCAGTGTTTATGATGAATGAACATATGACAGCCTCATTCATTTTAAGGAAACATTTTTTCTTACCATTCTGGCCAAGTCCCTATTTTCATCACAATTCTAGGGATGTTTAGTGCATTATGTAACATTGTCCCAAATTTTGTCAAGGAAATTCCTACCAAAATGTATTTGGCCAGGAGGAATGGAATGTGATCATACAAATCATACCTCACAAGCAGAATTAGTCCATAAAAGCACAATCCTGATTTCTAGAGCAATCCATTCAATTTGTACTGGTTATACAGAGAAAATGTAGAGTAGTTATAGGAAAAAGGCCATGAAGAACCTGCCATAGAAACTTGTCTTTCATCTGCCAGTAGCTGTATCTTAAATTAGACATTTTTTTCCTTTCCAATCAAAAAATACATTTTTGTTTCAGGAAATATGGCAAGACACACTAGGAGGAGGAGGATACACTCTGCTGCTCTAAGAAAACTATTGTGTCAGCATGGCATCAGAGAGTCAAAAATAACTAGAACTACCTCATCTATGTAATGCTAAATTAAGCCTGTGTTTGGGAGAGTGTAAGATTTAACCAAGGACATATTGGAATCTTTCTGGTACTGTAGGTTATCACATACATGTTTGCAGGTATGAAAGGCTTAAATTCGGATAAAAAATGCCTTGAAGCCTGGCTGTAAGATTGACTGTTTCCAATATTTTTTGTTTTTCAGATGTATTGTCAAATTTATCACTATATTTAAACTGCAGAATGGGTCACTCACTATTTCAGTTTCCTTAGCTTACTCAGTGCTGAAAGCGTAAAAAAAAAAAAAAAAAAAGAAAAAAGCATAGCATATCTGGAAATAATCATCCTATAAGTAACTTATATTTAAAGCTTTGCTTGAAAATTTGTAAGGAAGCTGCAGTCAGCGTGTCATACTAACAAAATCTGTCAAAATAAATTACCTGGACTCTAACGAGTTCTACAGGATGGCCATGAGCCCCAGGCACTGATTTCTTGCTCAATTCCAAGCCCAGCAACTAACATCATTAGAGACTAAGCTGAAGCAAAAGGTATTTCCTTCAGTTATAATCTTTCATTGTTATCCCAACTACAAACACAGTAAAAGTGAACTTTTCTGAACAGAACAAAGTGATACAAATGTGAGACTGTGCCATGCAGCGACTCCTTTGTTTCAAAGGAAAGTAGGTTTCTTCATAATTAATACAGCTCATTTAGAAAGGGTAACATATTCAAAGAAGATGGATACTTAGATTAGAAGAAAATGCAAAGCTGTGAAACCTTTCATTCCTATTTAATACATGTTTTTCATTTACTAGTATTAGTATTCCAAACAGCCTATGCCTGGAGCTGAATATACCTGTTAATGCCAATTTCCAAGTTATTAAATAAAAAGTTGTTTTAGTTTTCATATTTGAAAAGATAATGCCTTAAAGTATACAATTATTTGAATAAAAGCTTATACTTGAAAATACGCGTATATTGAATTAGAGAGAATTCTACTATGTGTTTCAGTGAAGGATTTATTTAACTTTTCAGAAAAAACAGAATTATCATCTAAGACAACTCTAAGACAAGACTATGCTGGTACTGTTAAGAAAAACTCAGTGTTTTCTAAATACTACAAATATTAACTAAATATTCGTAGAATGTGCTTTATTTTAGATTTGTATTTTTCAGTATATTTCCACACAAAAAAAGCATAGATGGCCTGAAAAAGATGCTTTTAGTAAATATCATGTGGAGATTTATATTGTATAATCCTCACTAGTTTCATTTATTAGTATCGCCTGCATCATCCATAAAGCTCAAGAAACGCTCTGAATGGCATATGACCACACCAATTAGTACACTGTTTAATCAGTAAACTATTTCTTAAATAAAATATTTAGAATTCTATGACCTTTGTTTTTTGATTCACTGATTTCTGATTTTATTAATATTTAAAGATAATTTAAAGAGTGTTCTTTCCTTTTTCAAAAAAGCATTATTCCTGAGCTGTTCTAGGTATCCACTTTCTCTATTGATTCTGTTACCAGTGACAAACTGAAAGCATTATCCAAGTTCTAGCATATGACATCACAGATAAGAAGCATGACCTTATTTATTATGAGGTCACTGAGAATTCAACAAACAACACATTGTGCTGACTGTGCTGAATTGACATTATTTTTTCTTACTTTTTCTAATCTGAAGAAAAATATTCCAAGCACTAACACACCCTAAACAGAAACTGTTTTCCTCAGATTTCAACACACGTACACCGTGAATACCAATCCACATGTTTCTCACCTACTCAAGCCAAAAGAAAAACATTCCCTTTCTCCCTTATATGCTCAAGATCATATGGTTTCTAATCAGCAGTACAAGATAACTGCCTTAGAACTATCACCAGTTATACCATCACCTTACTATCTACAAACTGATCAAACATTCAGTGTATTCATCAATTTCTTTCATCAGTCATGAGTTGGAATTTGACTATTTCCTTGAACGTTATCTTTCAAATTTTCTACCAATATTTCACTTTGTGTTTGAACTAGTGTTATACTAAAATGAAAATATGTTACTTGCAAAAAATAGTATTAAATTTTTATCTGAATACACCTGCATTTCTTGTCTGATGAAAAAGATTCCTAATACGGATGAATATGCAATTTCAGGTGAATACTAAAGGTTATCAGTGCAGGTTATAGCATTTTGTGGCTAGATTCAGAATGGGTACTGTATGGTATGTCTAATTCTTACATGTGAGGTGTCTGTTACCGGAAGAGAGTTGAGAACCCAAGGCAGTTTAAGGGTTGGGGCACCTGCAGTGAGCAAGTCCTGAGTCCGAGGTCCTGGTGCCCAGGGTTATTTCTGAGAATATTTTAACAGACAGTCATTCATGTAAGGTAAGTAAGAGGAAAGATTCTCTGGAAATACAACTCAGAACTGCCTCTAAGTGAGTACCCTAAACGTTATCTACACAAGCAATGTTCCTTGTAAAATGCTGGTGTTTTCTGACCTGTGAAATCCACAGTTGTCTGCCTTCTTTCCTCCCTCTTTCCACACATCAGTTGCTATTGCTGTCTATCACTGGGTGATTTTCTCTGGGAAAATATATGCTTATTCAGCCTAAACATAGAAAGTGTTTCCTCAGTTAGCATGTTAACCACTTGACTCCAGCCTAGTTGAAGTTATTTCTGTTCTGTGTAGGAGGTTGGGTTGGATGGCCTCTAGAGGTCTCCTCCACACTACATTTTTGTATGGTTCTAAGGTTATGTAAAAGATTAACTTGTTTCATAGCTGTTTTAGAGCAGCTGTAACTGCATACTTGAAACATATTATTTCAGGCAGTGCATACCAGGTGGATCAGAGGACTCTGAAAGTTTGCTGGATCTCAGTGGATTGCCAGGGGATAAACAGAGGTCTAACTTCTTTCAGTTCATGGTGGAATAGCTCTGGTGGGTGCCAAAACTCTTCATTCTCACAGACTAATTCACCAGGTTTATTAACTTCTGAGGTGAAACCACTATGGAATATTTCTCTATTTCTAGAGAATTATGAGGTTTGCCAAAATGCTGCCTACAACTTGCTTTTTATCAGTCTGAATTACTTAGCACTTGTATCCTTGACACATTCACCATATTCATTGTTTTCAGAAAACTGGTACCCACCTATTTTCCTGCATATACAAGCATCGAAAGAAGAATGTTGCTCTTGAAAAAAAATAAGTATTTATAAAAACAAAAAAGCATATAACCCATTCCATGTTAGCATCACAGAACAGATCTTGGAAATAATTGGTTCAAGGCAGTAACAACAAAGAGCTTATACCAAACACTGATTACATGAATCTGTTAAACCATAGATGATACTGAATCCTTTCTTTTAACAGCAAAATCAGGCATTCCCTTTCTCAGAAGAGTAGATCTTGAGGGAATGACTCGTACTAATTAAGGATGATTCCAGGTTGCGTACTTCAAAGCAGCTGGGCTTTCTGACTGCTCCATTTCCACCATATGTTGTGAAATCTTCCCAAAACACTAGCAGTTTTGATGGCTTAGCCTATTCAGCTATCACATGGCGATTTACTGGAAACAACCACCTTTGAGGCGTGTATTACCATTCACAATGGATATAAATCTGTAATTACACTGGCCACCTTCTTACTTAATGAGATAGCAAGTAGCTCCAATGAAAACGTTACAGTTTTCTAAACCTGATCAAAACGGGGGCTTTATTTTCTCTTTCCATACATTTGCACATCTTCTTGTTCCAACACAAGGGGGTATATTCTTCAAGTTTGGTGGCATCTTTGCATAGGTATAAATTACTACACTAGACAAGGGGATGTTGATTTTGTCATCATGTTAACGTCCTCTGCTTTTTTTGTTTTCATGTAAAGATGTGTCATGCCTCTAAATGATAGTTTATTCTTTCCATGCAGTAGTAAGGGAATGTTGGCTCTGCTTACCTCCCTATTTTATCTTTATATGTATGCCTTGCTGCATAACTGAAGGACATACCAAAATTGTTTCCCCTTAATTGAGAATTTTCTGCCTTTTATCAACTTGTTTTCCAAAACAAACAGCTTTGAAATGTTGTTTGTGTGCAAGTTATTGCATGACGTTGCAAATGGTGAGACATGTCAGCTGAATCAAACTACTGAAAATATATAGCTCAATAATTTGGTTTATTTTTAGGTCTTAGGCTGTCCCACTTTGTCCTAGATGCCTTCTTTTAGCCTGATAACCTGGAGGTTCATTTGAAATCATGATCATATAATAGATCTTTTTATATCAACAGCTGAGGTTACCCTTGGGGGATATTGCAACTTATT
The DNA here is from genome assembly GCA_013399175.1 of Odontophorus gujanensis. Lineage (NCBI taxonomy): Eukaryota > Metazoa > Chordata > Aves > Galliformes > Odontophoridae > Odontophorus > Odontophorus gujanensis. Next base: position 234,145 of record VXAB01012515.1, read on the forward strand.
TCTTAATCTTTTGGAACTGACAGAGAGGAGTTTGGCCAGATTACAAAAACATGCAGTGAAACTACAAAGTCTATCTCTTCTTGTGTGGTACACCATACACTGAAAGCTCCACTGCAAGAAAAGCTGTAAGTGTTCACCATGTCTGCAAATGAGAACACAATATTCCAGTCAATTGTGTATCTAGTTAAGGTACAAATCATTTGATCAACCATGTAAACAGTTAGGGTACATACATTTCAGGTGTGAGGATGGTTTTGAAAAATATTATGATTCTACCTTCCTATAACTCAGTTATTGTGTCAAATCATAAACAACAGATATACAGTGAGTCTTTCAACTATGTTATATCTGAAGAGACTACTGAATTTGTGAGTATCAGTAATCTCTTAGCAATAATGACAAGGGCCCAGAAAACAGTCTTGCTTAAATAACATAATAAAGGAATCTGTAATTTACACATTTATTAACTGTAAATTGCTTGTTGACAGTGTTAGTCTGTGGAAATTCAGGAATTCTTTCTTCTCTGAGATTAATGATGGATACAGACTAATATAATTTTCATGCCATTCTGAGTACGTTCTCAACAGATTTCTCAGCTTTGGAGTCATATATTGGCATGACCGGAATATGTAAGAGGACTTAAAACAAAGAGTTTTAAAAAGAAGATAAAATTGCTTACTGTTACTCCTCTACATGCTATAATTTTGAGACCGGAAGTTCCTTTTACAAATTCATCAAAAATGTTAAGGAATAGGTATCAATTGCTTTTGCCCCACTACCTTCCTTAATAGAAAGTCTACTTTTTTTGTGCCTCTGGGAAGACTTGTCTCTTTCTAGTGATCAATGTCAGGACCCCATCTAAACCTCTCAGTGCAAAAAAGTGGAGAAATTGGACTGCCTCCTTGAACAACCATCAAAAAATGAGCCATGAAAAAAAGTAAGTTCTAGAAGACAACCTAGCTTAGCATCTCTGGAAATTATAATGTGAAATATAAAAAAAAAGATTTTAGTAAAGTGGAACAGAAATGTAACTAATTTTAGTGGCAGATATCTACACTGGGATATAACAAAGCCAATTATTCAATGAGGGCTATCTGTCAGCTACTGCTGGGCTATTCATATGAGTAAAAGTCAATGTTATGCAGAAGTGATGGTTCTCTGCATTACACGAAGAGTTTTAGTCAGCTAAACCAAAGGACATTCAGGACATTATGAAGAGATTAAAATTGCAGTTACTATATAGCTTGCAGTGAAGTATGTGACAGCAGTGTAACTGCTAGCTATACAGTGACTGCAATCTTAATGTCTACATAATGTCCTGAATACTCCTGTTAAGTAGTTAAACAATATTTGAAGGGTCCTGACAGTAGAATTTATAACCTATCTCTTTTCAATTAGATTTGCTTATCATCTTTGTTAAAATGTATGATGTTGAGAATTTTATTTATTTATTAAGCAATTCTTCAATAGAATCTCATTTTCTCCATGTACATTTTAGTTTTCATTTTTAACTCAAAATCAACCACTGTCCCACAGCTTCTGTTCCTTTGGAAATTCTTATCTAAACTTTGTTTCAGTCCAGTCCTAATTTATTCCAATAAAATCTCATTTGCTAAAGCATCAGTCACCCCCTTAAATGCTCTGTCAAAATGTATCTGTCCCTCTAAACAGAATGACCATGACTACTCTGTTTCTTTTGTTCATTATTCTTCATCTACCTTCTGCAAGCAGCATGCGCTAACTGCTTCTTTTTAAATAACTTTTCTTCCTTCTCTAAATTGCTAATATGATAGAAGTAATACAACTGTTATCTCTGGAAAGGGGAACTCGTTCTTGAATCATAAGATTCTGACATCTGGTTTGCTATTACCGAGACACTACAAAGTATCCAGAGTGCAGTGATACAACGGTGGGGCTCAGTGATAGTTCTCTGTAGTAGCTGAGTGCGAGTATTTGTATTCTGAGTTGCAGACAGTGAAAGAAGTCCCAGTAGTAATAATGTCAGGTTATAGCAGCAAGAACGAATTTCCCAGACATAGCATGGAGTGATGACATGTGACTAGAAGTTGCCTTTCATGTCACTGAGTTCTGCAATCACAGAAACACGCATCATGTTATCTATTCCTTTACTACATTTCTCAGGCTCTGTCTAAAAACATTTTGAATTCCTGTTGTAACTTCTATTGGAAGACTATTTCAAAATCTCCCTACTCTGATTAAAGTTGACTTTTTGACTTACCATGGCCATTTTTTATTCATTTGCTTTTTCTTTTTTTTTTCCCTAACCCTAACCAATAGATTCAATTGATCATATTGTCCTCTGTAGATTTTTGATGCTGTTTCACAGACTTATATATCAGATGACTGTGCCAACATGACTACACAGTGTACAGCAAATCTAATTTTATATGTACTTATCATCAATATCTGGAAGTTTTAGTTCATCCAAGACATTTCTACTGGAATTTTCGTAATATGAATTTCATAATATGATGTTGTTTGGAGTATAAACATATATATTTCTTTCCCCATAATAGTTTCATTATTAGATATAAACTGGGCAGTCTGGCACTAATTACCCCATCAGAATTCTGATAACACCAATAAAGCTTGACTCATGCTTACATGTCTTTTAAAAATTAGTCTTTAATATAACTTGACTTTTTGCCATATTATCTTTGATGATATTTCAATGTATAACTGTAATGAATAATTAAAAGCATATCAAAATGGATCTTGAAGAGATTAAATCTTTCACAGCTGACCAAGAAAGGAAGTACAATGGTTGTAGATTCAAGTAGGCTATCACACACAAAATATATGAAAGATAAAAATCCAATTACATTTTAGGCACTAACTGATCTCAAGATAGAACTGATAGAACTTCAATCTCTGTTTCGCTAGGAGGGTATATAATACATTCATTTTTTTTTATCTGTCAAAGGGAGCAGAAATACAGAAAATATCTTGCACAGTGGCAATGTAGAGAATATGCAGTCTGGTCTAGGGAAGGCAATTACCTAGTGGTATGCTGGACTTCTGTATTGATAAGCACCAGCACAAGCCTATCCTTCTAAACTAGATGTTCATCAAAACAACATTCTCTTGAACTGTTTTCAGATTTGGTTGTGCGCCTAATTCCCAAGGATGACAGAAAATATTACACATCCACTTCAAAAGTATCTGCTCTTCATTTTGACAGTTCTTTTGATGTGCACGTATGAGAAAGCTACCCACAGGAAAAAAACATTATGAAAAGACAAAATCCAGGAGGCAGAAATTACAAGACAAAACTATGATACCTACATCATTGGCCCAGACACTTAGGATTTGTTACCTTACTATGTCTTGCACTTATCTTGCACTTAGTGATTCACAAAATTAAGAAAAAAGAATGAAACCAATATTTTTTGCCAGCATGAATCACAGAAATTAGTAGACTTTCTTGGAACACCTGATACACAGTACAGCTTTTCCCTGTTGAAAACTAGATAGCTGAAAACTTTAAATAGTTTACTCTATTTGAAACATAATATGTATTTTAGAAGATGTTAAGAAGAACCATCAAATATTATAAACTACCTTGTGAAACTAAAGGGAAGGTGAAGTAAGTCAAACCTTCCAAGGAAATCCAAACTATCTGTGAAAAAGGTACAGAGACATAAAACATTGATAGTCAGGTTCATAAAACTGAAAATTAACTCAAATAATGGGTACTGCCTTACCTGGGTAACCTTCTCTGTTACATTGTGCGTTCGATCTTTCACCTTAGGCGCAATAATTGCTTTCTCCGAAGAAGGAGGAGATGAAGATTTTTTTTCATTTTTGATATCTGAAAAGTTCAGGGTGAGTTGAGGAATTTTGTTGATTGTGCTGTACTTGTTGAGATTTGAATCCGACGTGGATCCCAACAGACTTGATTTGATATGATTAAAAGGCCCTGAAAAATCATATCACATATTTAGTATTCGACAAATGCAGAGAAGTAAGATATCATTTCTATTGAAGTGGGATATATTAGAAGTATCTACTTACTATTAGTAAAATTATCCACATTTTAACAATAGTTCTACAACTAATCAGAATCAATGAGGCTATTGGATGTAAATATGCAATTTCCTTTACTCAAAGCCTCTAATATTCTGTATAAAGTCTCTGGAATATAGAAGACATAGTAGGTCCATCCTTTGTAGTTGTCATGTTAACAGGTATGCTCTATGATTATTCTGGCTGAATATAAATACTACATTCTCATTTTGTTTACAAAAGCAGAAGTAGGTCATACGATTCTAAAAGTGTCTGAACTGAGCACAGGCTCTGTTATCACACCTGTAGTGTTGCTCAGGTTCTTGTTTACAGGTTAGTTCAAAAATGCCTTTTCTCAAACTATAGACTGGAGTAGACTCCGTATTTAATATCAATGAAAATATTAAACTATGTCTAACGTCGTCTTTAAAGAATAATTTAGAAGAGTCACAAATTCACAGAATGTGTTGACTTAATTGTCATGAGGAAAAAATACTGAAATAATTGGGTCAACCATATGTAGAATATTAATTAATGGAGTATTTAATACGCAATCATCTTACATTACTTTAACAAGTCATGTTAAACAAAAAGTATGAAGTACCATACTTCATGAGGTACATATCCATCATAACTATTCTTTTAAATATTGGACTTAGCTAGCTGTACAAGTAAGCACTATGACTGATCAGTAAAATTATTTTGTATTGTCATGATATAGTTGGTCTAGAAACCAAATATATTCATAGAAGAAAAGTTTGGTTTTGAGAATAATACTGGAAAAGAGAACTGTGCATATCATCAACGGGAAGTTGTGGATTTAACAAGATGTCCCAGTCTTGCTGTCAGTAAAATAAAATGTGGTATTAAAGTTTTTTTCATATCTGCATTAGAACCTTACTGTATCCTAATTGGATAATGAGCAAGAATGTGGTGTTTTTTTCTTTTACTTTATTTTTGTTTTTAATTCCTTCAAGGAAAACAAGAACTGGTGCTACAATACATAACCAACCTGTGAGACTGAATTAGGTTATGGGTAAACAAGGGATAGGCTACATTGTATTTGCAATGTGTGAGTAAATTCAAAGCAACCAGCTGCCTGGAACATGCTGCGGGTAAATTCAGGCACTGCTGAATTCTGTAACTTGGTCTTTCAAGATTTTACATGGGACTCAGATCCCCAAACTGTTTTGTAAAGGTCAATACCTTTATCTTTTATGCTCACACCATTATCGTTTATCTTTTCAGCAATGAAGTAGGACTCTTTTTTTGTTAGTTTTTGTTGTTATTAGTTGCCTGTCAAATTCTTTAGGTGAGGATTGTGTTTCTCCTGCACTTCATTTAGAATTATTGCTGAGGAACCAAACTTGTCATTTGCTTTGTTAGCTTACAAAAATTAAGAGATGTGCTTTCTGCTTTCCAAATTCATACAAACTATAGGTTAATGTAAGTCAGAGGGAAAACCCTCCATTGCCCCATTTCAAATTGTGCTGCTGATACAAGTTGCAGTTTGATAAGACCCTGTATGGAAAAACCTTGCAGTCTGTTTAGGTAAGGGGAAAGGTCTATGTCTTTGCATTAAATAGATAAGGGAGGTTCCACGAGACTTTGTGTAGACAAGGAAAGTTCCATGAGTCTTTGCACAGAATATGTATGTATCTCCAGGGAGACCTCTGAACCTACATAAGCTGAAGACCTGCTTGTGCAATGTATGTGTGACAAGAGGAGAATACCCACCATGCATCCAGCCAGATACTAAAGAAAGCCAACTTTCTAACACTCCGACTTGAGTCTTAGAGAGTTTCTTGAATGACCACTCTATGGCAGCACCACTGTGCAGACAGATATTCGAGATTACAAAGGAGGGCCTGATGTCATTAAGGTGCTACCCTTCAACCCAGTGTTTCTGCTCTTTAAGACCTTTCAGTATTTTGTCTAATGATTTGATGTAAGGGAAACATAACTTGTGGGTGAGTATTCTAACAACTAAAATACAAAAATCAGTCTTTATTTTCATCTTTATGCTAGAAAGACTGGTACTGAAGACACTATCAAGGAAATAGGACACTGTACTTAAAGACCTTTCATCCCATACAGGACCTGAATCCATCTTTTCTACCATCCACTTTTTTCTATTAAAAGTGTTCTTCAAAATAAAGCAAGGCTCACAGTGACTTTAGAAATTAGCAAAGGGGCGGATCTAGCTGATATGTGCTGCACAGGAACAGTCTGCATTTTTTTTTAGCTCTACTTCTGTACATAATTCTATCAATTAGCTTTTGAATACTGAGAAGGCTTAAACATGAGTGGGCTATCTAGTTTGGACCATGTCAGATGAATGAGATTCTTGATATCCAAGGAACTGTAAAGTAAAAAAAAAAAAACAAAAAAAAAAATCTAAGAGAGCTTAACAAAATCCATAATTAGATAGAGAAAACTTTTTCTGGATGGTAACTTTTTGGAAGCTTAAATTGCACTGAAATTTCTCTTTCTGGGATTCAAATCTTATATTGCTTCTATTCCAAAGGGAATTACTCTCTCCTCTGTGTAAAATTCATGCCTTAGCATGTGATATCAGATTTAAATTAATTGCACATGAGAATGAAACCTTTTTTCACCACCTTCTTTTGCGTTAAAATTGGTGAAATATATATGCATATATCATTGATAATGGTACTTAATTAAAAACCCTTGCTAGACCTTAAGTACAATGTGGGCTGGCAGCAACAGAGTTGCTACTTGAGAGCTAGTGGTCTTTTCCTATGTTCCTATAGTAGGAAGGAGAAAAAGAGGACCATAACAAATCACGACTGACACTAATTGGCACCCTGACTGACACTTTCAGCAGAACAGGCAAGAATTAAATAAGCAGGGAGAATAATATGCTTCTGCCTACTGCACAAAGGGGATTCTTTAAGGTTAAATGTGAGTTCCCCATTTTTATGGTAGAATTCCATTGCCCCTGCTTACAGAACACCTTAACAAAAGATTTCACTTTCTTAGCTGTCAAGCCAACATCTTTCACAAGCAGCAAATACATTTATAAAAGTTGTTTTACAGTACAATGACTTTATTTTTTTCCCCAAGATTTTACCAACATAATATGAAGGAAATGGAATGATTTCATCGCCCATGACTCACTGTACAGAATCTAGCTCATGCAGTGCATGCAGTTTAGAGAGAAGACTTTACCAAGTACACACACTTTTTGCAACATGCATGAAATCACAAACTGTCTGAAAACATAGTTAAAATATCTGAACACTTCAATCGTTTAGAGATGGATGATTTTCAAAATGCTTATAAAAGACATAGCTCAGTGCTGGTGAATAGAAACAACTTTGTAACTGCACGAAGTATTATTTAAACATTAAACTGGCAATGAAGTGCATGCTTCACACTTTAATGCTACAGGAAGCTTGAAACCATACCCCCTGCCATCCAGGAACGTGAAACTGGTTTTAAGGAGACAAAACAGGAATAAGTGAAGATATTTCCATAGGAGTCCTAATTAACAATTCTTTTACTTTTGAGATAGTTAACTGAAAAGTAGCCACTTAGTACAATAGCTCGTTAATTAGTGGCCCAGCCTAATTTTACATCCTTTCACAGGTAAAACTCCTGGTTGCTTCAACAGAAGTTTTGCCCGCTTAGACAGCCTCGATGAGGTAAATGACCTGAACTACGACCCTCCCTTTATGTTTGAATTACCAGATACTTAAGTTCAAGAACCATTAACTATTCCTTCACTTTTTCCAGGGGTTGGTAGTTAGTGCATTGAGACAGTAGTTAAGAGAATAACTACATGTTTCACATGTATAATTTCAGAAATGCCCCTGGCTCCAGAGAGGCCAGCATGAGAATGTTGCTTTTGAACATTTCATACAGCAGGCACAGTTACATGCCAAAAAGTGTGGCTGTTGAGACACTGGAAGGTACAGTCTAGACATATACTTTACCTTTGACATTGCGACCATTGTCTGGTTTTCAGCATAATAAAAGCAAAGCAAAGGAGAGAAAAAAGACAACTAAAATCTAAATCAGAAATATTGCTTCAAAATACATGTGGCTGGAATTAGATTAAATATATTATGTAAAGTTTTAGTCAAGATGTAGTCACTTTGGCAGTCAAAGAACATCTTGTAAAACAGTTCGGAATTGATCAGTAGGAGCTGCAAAAATGAGTAGGATTGGCTCTAACAGCAAAACAACAACATAGTTTCTCCACAAGTCCTGTTCTGGGTTGGAAATCAAAAGATCTAACCAACAAGACAGCAACTCATCAAATGCAGTTAAGCCAGACTGAGGCATCCACAGCTGAGGGCAGCCCAGGCCGGCAGCAGGGGCTGTATGGGTGGCCTCATGCAGGCCCCACACCTTCCCAGCCCACACAGGAAGCGTTACATCTCCCAGAACTGTTCTTAGCATAGCAGCAAGATGAGTAGTGCCTTTTCTCACTAAGTGCTGAGGAACCACTGAGGAGAAAGATAGGCCTCAAAACTTTTTTCAGGACATGGGTACTTTTATGGGAAGTAACAGCAGAGAAGCTATCTTTGTGAAGTAAACCTGCTCCTCACAGGCACACCCAGCCCTGAACCTTTACCTGAGATCATACTGTATAATTGTTATTTAAAGAAGTCACACAGGTGGACAGGTAAACATCATACTACCTTCTCAGGGGTTTATTTGACCTCGCCAGGCTGTCCTCCCTTCGTGGCAGCTCATCCTTCCTGGCTGCAGGGGCTTGGTGAGCGTGTGAGGGCCCCGCAGGTTGGCGGGAACGCAGGCCCAGGACACAGCTATATCCCTTTGAGCCACCAACTACTGTCACCTACTTTGGAAATTACACTGTCAACGAAGTTTGAAGGTCGCAAGAGTGGCTGAGGACCCTTTCTGAAAACAGTTAAATTTCTGATGTGTACAGACCTGCAAAATCTGGTTTGCAGATGCATTAGATGAGAAAGGCTTGGCTGGAGTTGGCTGGAATACAATACAGTTCATGTCCTGCTGCTTTGGCTGTCAAACAGGTAACTTTAGGATAGATTTTAACTGCATATACCCAAATGAACTTATGATCCTGAACTGCCATTTTTATTGTAATACCTTATAGCGTATGATTGCCTCTAGACCGTATTGTGACTCAAGTTTACATTTACATATAAGTAATTAGGATTTTATGTTCTTCAGTACAGTATGTGTAACTTCTGCTCAGAATCTGTAGTCTGGAGATAAGGATTTAGTCTGAATCTTGGTTGCCTGATGTAGCAGAAAGTCACAGCTTGAACCAGTGACTGAACACCTTTTGGGAAATCAGGGCCAACCCAGGTGAGCTCAGGTGCATGCAGTGCCCCTGAGTGACAGAAGGGACACTTTATTTCTGTGCCTTTTTTATTTGAGCAAGTCTTCACTGGCTGTATCCTAAGGCCTTGTTGCTCCACTGTTGTACTTTTCATTGCATTATGGTGTTACACTTGACTTACGTAAATCACTTAAAAACGTTAGAGGTTTACAGCTCACTATTGGTTAAGGTATGCAGGACTTTCTAGCTAAGTTTAACTGTCTTTTCAGCATAATGTACTAATTTTGAATACAACTAGGGAAGGTTGACATCAGGAGTAGTTAAGAATTCTGTTGGGATGCTGAGAACTATCCTCATTTGTCATACTTTTTTTTAGAATGCATACATAGGACCTAAATGGAGGGACAGACTCTCTGCTGTTTGATAGCTTATGCAGAGTAAAATCAGATGGCATTGTTTTATCTGCTTACACTCTAAGGGTGTAAGATGAATTTGAATGTGTCATTTGCTTCTCTAGTAAAATCACTTGTTCTTAGTATCTAAAGCTTGGAAGATACTAGTCAGCGAAATAGGGCTAGAAATCTGTTGTTCCTCCATTCAGCCAATGTTAAATTGTATGGCTATTTCTCCATGAAATTTTTACATTTATAAAAAAAGAAGCTTAGTAATCAATCTTATTTTTTTAATGTGTTATGAGAACTATCTGTGAAGTGTTTTAATCAGAATAAGTTCTGAAAATAGAAACTGACTATATATATCTTAAAATGTATTTTATTTTTAAAGTCAGTTTAGATTTGAGGAAGTCAAAACCAAAATGGAGTATAGGTAACATTCTAAAATACATGCCTAAACATTGGTATCTTTTGGCTCTGGGTCCTGATCTTGAAATCTTGGTTTGAATGTAAAAATGAAATACATCAAAATGGCACAGTTTGGAATAGATTCAATTAACTTTTCAGATTCATTTGTGCTCAACAATTGGAGTATCAAAGAAACAAAGAGTTATTCTTAAAAAGAAAACACTTCCCAGTTATATTTAATATGAGTAGTAAAAGGAATAATCACTTCTGCTGTTTTAGGTATTAGTCTGAGTGGAGGTGGAGTGCTTGGATTCATACTTTAGGAGGTGTATGAAAGCAGAGTTGGTGGTTTTCTGTATAAGTCAGTTACAAATATACTTTTCCATTCACAGGGTTCTGAAACCTCTGTTTCCTCAATTTCTCATCCTTCCCTTCATCAGCATGAAGAAAGCATGGGTTATACCCCGTGGTTTTGCATGGGGGACTTTGCCCTCAGTAAACTGCATAATGTGAATTTTATGAATTTCACTAGGTATTCTGTCAAGCCTTTCTTTGGAGTTTTTTGAGGAGATTATTCTCCAGTGTGTAAGAAAAAATGTTAGTTTTGGGCTAGTGAATATACAATATCTATGACAGACTTAGGAAAAATAAACTGATCCACCTCTGAAGTAGGATTTCATAGAGATACCAAATTTGAGTTTGGAGGTGGAATTGTGCATATAGTGTTGGCTTGATTGCCTGATCCTTTTTTCCCCCCCAACTAGTAATATTAGTTTTACAGGTATTGCACCTGATCTAGCAGTTTTCCTGTGCAGAAGGCAGATAGTAGTCTAAGAGCAACCCCATGATTTCATTGGTCTGCTTAGGCATGAAAAGCAGTATTCATAGTAAAACAAACAAACACAGGCATATTTTGTCCCTTAATATTTTTAGTGTAATTCTGAATGTCTACACATGATTATATTTAGTTTTGCTTACAAACTGGTAATTGCTGTGAAAATTCGTGAAAATTCCTTTCTTAATGAAACACAGAATACTGACTTTTTCTACCGTACCTTCACTTGCATGACGGTCCCTGAAAATGTTTTTAGGATGGATGTTAAATCCTTCTATGTCATGTACTGAAGATGCTCTCCGTATGCTACAAATGCTTTCCTTTGATCTGGAATGGGTTAGTGGATTGCTTGTCTGTATCGTGTCAGGGTAAAGTCTGTCCCAATCCTGTTTAGGTGATGAATGGTCGAGAGGTCCTGATATATTAACCAAAGGAGAACATTTACTTGATTGAATCAGTGCTTTTGTGTCATCCACTTCTGAAGGACTACAACTTTCTTTTGTAGGTGATTTAAAGTGCTTCATAGCCACTGAGTCATCGCTGTGCTTAGATGAGTCGATTATCACTGCGTCGGGGTCTTCTTGTGGTAAGGACTGCTTTCGGTATGTTAAAAGTCTCAATCCAGGCAACCGGAACCCGAAAAGTTTGCCTACATATAAATACATACAGAAAAGAAAAGACTGTTTTAGTTTCTTGTCATAAGAATATACTTATTTTTTTTCCACACACATGAAATTGTATAATAACAGCTATAAATAATTGACCTGTTCTTAATAATGTTTGCATTGGAATGTGTGAAAAATATAGAGAGCTAAATTCCAGGTTAAAGTCCTGTTAGAGAACTTAATATTTCAGTCAAACCTAAGCTAATGAGCTCAGAAAAGGGATAAGCATTGATTGTGCAGTCTGTTTTAAGACAAATAAGGTCATCTAATCTTTCTGGCTTAAAAAAATATCTGTATCTATATAAAGCTGCTAGAACACACTGAACTACTTTGCTTTGTAGCTGTATCCTGGAATAGGTATTTGTGGATCTTATTGGTGGAATTCTTTGTGCTTAAAAATGTAATGCTGACTTAGTGATTCATTGGCTACAAACTTAATGTGAAGTTACCAGGGCTAATCCTTCTGAGAAATAAGTTGTGCATTTCATTTTCTATAATCATTTTCAACAACTGTTTTATATATAAATGAAACACTGATTTTGAATGACAGAGCTCCCAACCCTCTGTTGCACCCATTCAGTACACGTATGTTTCATGAGTTTTTGGAAATGTAGATGTAGTTGGGCTTGGTGTGTTAAATGACATGTTAGGCTATGTTGAGTATGTGTGAAGTGAACGACGTTTTGTGGCAGTAAGGAATAGTGGTAGCTTGGGAGTATTTGTAATATTCAAATGAAGTGCTATAAATTGAGGAAAACATAGGGGAAGAAATGTAAAATTTTATTCTCCTATGAAAGGCAAATTTGTACAGCAAATACTTGAAAATTCTGTGTAATGTAGCTCAGATGGAGGCATAAGGACTTCTGATGCACAGAAAACTCAATAAAATATTGTAGAAATTATAAAGATACGGTAGCAAAACAAAATAACTGAAAGGATCAGATGTCATTTCATTTACACTTTGATTTAACTAATTACTGCTTGTTACTTATCATTCTGCAATGCAGAAACTCAAGTGTTTTCGACTATGAACATGATTCCTTGAGGAACATCATGAAATGTCTTGTTGTTCCTTCTTATTGGGATAAGACATTCTGTTGGGATAAGATTTCATTCTATTCAGTTGGTTTTACCTGTCTTTCAAGCTAGCTAATATTCATTAAACATTGAGGATTTTTTTCCACTTCTTACTGAAATGTTTTGAGATAATCATTTACTGATGCCTGTATATAAGTTAATGCAACTCAACTGATCACACAACTAAGTCATTTAAGATTTTAAAGTCAATGTGCTGCATATATATTATTGCAGTTGTCTTGAATTTTGAATGAAAGGGAATGTGCCTCGCTGTTAAAGGAGAAGTTGCATAAAGCCTGAAGTTGCAGTACTGTAGGCCAGTGAGGAGATAGGCTGTGCAGTGTAGGACCTCTTATTGTTTCCAAATGTACATGAGTGGAGAAGAAATTTAAGAACAGCTCCATTGTGATATTTCTTTTTTGTTTTTTTTTTTCTTTTTTGTTTGTTCAGTTTCTGAATGTTGTCAGTTTAGACATTTTCTGATCCACAGATTGTTTTGAGCCCAGCAGATCAATGTTTGATGCAACTTATTCCTTGAACTGGTCTCAGTGCTTTTGAGACAAAATTGTACTTTGCTCTGGGAAGTATGCTATATCAAGCAGTCCCGTAATTTATATATAGTCATGAAAGAGCACTTCTCGCAATAGGCTTACAGCAAGCAAGTTCCTCTTTCTACAGCATGATCAAGAGATATATATCTAATGCAAGTATAACTAAGCTATATTAAAATTTCTGTGCATCTCTGACATGCTCCTTACTGTTAGGTCCTTTTCATTTCTAATATCCCAACTTTTGGGAGTGACATGAGCTACTCCCATTCTCAGAGATTAGCACAGTGACTTACACGCAATTATGTCTGTAAGACGTCATTCGCTGTTTTTTCACTTGGCCACTCACTACCGTTGGATGTCTGAAAATCCCAAATCTTATTTTAATTAATTTTATGACATTAGCCAACTCTCACCTTGCTATTCTCACTTTTTTTTCCCAAAGAACTGAAAAAGCATTTAAAGACCCTATGATACCCTACTGATTGTATCTTGAGAAATCTGGTCATTCGTTTTGAACTTTCTTTCCCTATGTTAAAATATGATTCCGTGTCACAATATTTCTTCTATTTGCTTCACAATTTCAGTGAGGAATCTTCTGAGAAAAAAAAACAATTCCAAATATTTAGTATTGAATCTATTACTCTAATGAATCTACTAACAACAGTAAGGTAGATAGAGTTCACTGACAGCACCTACAGGTGCCAGCTTTCAATTCACACGTTGATATTTGGTGGAGTGGATCTTGGGAGCATGTGTATATCTTCTCACTTATGAAGTATACTTGAACAAATGTTAACAGTTGAAATATTGAAGAATATTAATCATTTCATTATTTTGAATGTTCATATAAGTTGGGAAGTATCTTATAAATCAATTTTGGAAGATTATTGCATGAAAGTTTAAACAAATACTGTAACTTTTTTAAGATTAATGAATTGATTTAAAATGCCATTAATAAGATTTTATGGCTTTAGCTGCTGTTAAAGGTTGTTTTTGCTGGCACTCTGTTTTAGTTACGTTCATGGTGGTGCAGATGGTCTTTTCTGCTTCACCAAGTTAATATGACCATGTTATACTGCATTACTGATTCAGCTGTCTAACTGCAGTTGAGCTGGAAAGAATATGCTGTGAGAATGTTGCTTCTTGCTGAGATTCTTGGGCATGAAATTAAGAACTTAAATGAGTAACTTTTTTCTATTCTATTAACTGTAATAGATCTCAAAATTAAAATCCCTCTTTCCTTTTTAACTTGAGTATCCTTTGGGGGATAGTGTTCAGGTTAGGGATAATGGGCTATATATATTGAACATTGAGCGCTCTCCTGCAGTACTATGGCTAAAATCATCAGAAAGCCCATTCAGAATTAATCTAATTTACATCATGCTACACTGCTCAGCTCAGTAGTAACACAAGTTGGCATGAAACAAAATTTATCGTCCCAGGCCTAATGTCCCAGTACAGACCAGAAGGCTCAATGGAGGCATCTTGGCATAATGTTTTGGGGTAAAGTCTTTTGTTCGAAGTGGACAACACCAACACTGTGTATATATGATATCTGGGTAGATTTGTTTTGGTTTGTAATATGGAAAGATTTTTGAGATGTAATGAGATCTGTATATTCGTAGGAGATGATGTTACATGAAAATCTAACTTTTTATTGAAGATGAAAACTAGATTGTCAAGTTCTTAATGCTGAGTCAGATTTGTATATCTGTGGCTTGTTAAAATCAGTTAAGCCTGGAATTGTGACTCAGATTTACATTCCACCTTCTTTCAAATCTTGTTTCACTAAATAAGTAATTTGCAACTGATGTAATAAGTTGGTTGTATTTATTCTCCATGCTAGGTCAGTTAACCCTTTCTAATGTTTCTAAACTATACAACTCAGCCCAGAAAAACACTTCCAATATGTGGGGACATTGCTGAACTGTTGTCAGGCACAGTTATCTTCAGAGTCCAAGGTTTAAATAGATTTTTCTTGTCTTTTGAAAGACTTCTTTGTTCTGTCTTGTATTTTGGGAGATCAAAAGATAGAAGATACTTTAGGTTCTATGAATTCTAAACGTAAGAACCTGCAATATCTTTAAGGAAAAAATTTTTCGTAGTTGGGGTCTGTCATGGCTTGATTTCTCTGTCAGGAATGTAAAGTTCTTAGAGGAACAGGGAACTTCACTGCCCTAGGTAGAACGTACAAAAAAATCTATAGCCTCAAGCCTTAAGAATGGCACTGAATGAAAATATATGAACTATCTGGAAAATATCTGATTCCATGTTAGAAAGATAAGGTGAGCTTAATGTATTAATCTAGTACTTGTGTGTTCTCTCCTATTAAGAATTAGCTGGCTTTCTACCTCCAGCGTATTTTTGGGAAGCTGTTATTGTATAGTCCTAAGATGAACTATCTATAGTTAAAGATGAAAATTAAGCTTTTCTCTTTATAAAATTACTTGCTTTTAAAATTTTCACTATTTTCATTGAAGAATTAAAGAGAAGTGAAGGTTTCAAGTTGACAAAAGATAACATGTTTTGATTAATAATAATTTTTATTTGTTTTTTTCCTAGTTCCCCCCCCCCAAAACAAACAAACAAACAAAAAAAAGCCTAACGATCTTGCTTTATCGTAAATGGTAAATTGGAAATGTTAAGTGAAAATGTGCCAATTTTAAGACTTAGTCTCCTCTTGGAGAAATTTATGGCACAAAAAAGAAAGAAAGGAAACTTGGTCTAAAAAAGCTTTATTACAAGCTTCAGTCACGGATTGCAAATTCCCTGCCCCATAACATAGTTAGTTTCCCAAAACAAAGCAGAAGAGTTCAATGCATAAAAACTTTGCATAACATAAATAAAGTGAGGTGTATACGCTCTCAGAACTGTTTCCTGGTATGTTGTAGTTTGTCTTAGGCTAAAGGCCCAAGCTGAACTCCAAGCTGCCTGTGTTCAAGAACAAAATGTGAACTATGGTACAGTTTTGAGGACAATCAATTCTGGGATTGTTTCATCACAGTATGACTGCTCTGACTGTAGGGTAGGACAAATATTACTTTACTTTTCCAGTACATAAGGCTTAGGAGTTCTACATACATATTTGCAAAGATCAGTCTATTTTAAACAGAGAGCGATTTCCTTGAGAAGAGTGGATAGGATGGGTTAGCTATGACAGGCTTTTGTTCAGAATCTACTTCAAACAAAGAACGAAATCCCTTTCACAAAGGGAGCACTAGTCAGCTCTCTCTTGAAAGATTTTTTTGATAGCTGAATGACTAATATCAAGGAATTTTCAGGTTACAGATTGACAGCAATAGAGACATGGCAGTTATTGAATTTCAGTTCAAAGATTTGGAAATATAATCAGATAATTAGGCAACAGGCTAAAGGAACCAACTGCTTTTGAGAAACTGAGTTCCTAAGCATTGGTAGTCTAAAATAGCAGCAAGTACTTCAATGTAATCTATGGAAACACTGAGGCATGTGATGCTGCCTTCAGTCTGGGCTCAGCTAGCCTAAGGACAGAAAATTACTGCAAAAGCCCATTACAGTTTTTTTTTTTCCAGTTCCTTTTCACCCAGGTGTAGAGAAGCATACATAAGTGGATCATTTTTTACTCTGCTCATTAAATAATCTAAATGCTCTGGGTCTCTTTTTTTCTTCAGGAAAAGGAAGACATATCTAATTAATAACTTTAGAAGCTTAAATTTATGAGTCTCAGCTACACCAGACACTTTTTTTTTTTAATCCTCTGGGTATGGTTGTTTTTAATTTTGTCATTTCAGTTATTCTTCTAGTTTTCTCTAAAATTTAAGCTTGCATTTCAACTCTGTCAGTATCAGCAGTCATTTTTATGTTCCTTTGTGAGTGAAAATTATTTTATCTTTTGATGGTGATAGCTCATTTGCTTGCTTCAGGCGGTATTTCTCCTAAAAAGCAGTGTTTAGAATAATTAGGAGAATAATATGACATGAGATCTTCCTGTTTACAAATGCACCTATGAGGTATCCTAACAAAACATAACTTTTAAGTTATAAGATGTGAAGGGAATAAAATTTCTGGCTTTGTATAAGGTTGTGCTGTGCTTGTGTCACTAGTGAATCTAGGTGTTCTCAGCATCTCTCTGAAAAGAAAGAATGGTGATATCTTTGAATGTGAACTCACTGGCATCTTAACTGTCTATTCTTATTCCCATTTTTTGATACAGATAAAACTGTCACCTTTTATTCATTATGGTGAGCTTATAATTGCTCGATTTTTGTGAAAATGGATGTGAAAATACAGTTTTGATCCTCAGATATTACTTCTTGTGGCTTTATTGTAAAATTGAAAAAGAAGAACATAAATAATTGCAATGAAACAAAATAACAACTATCACTATAAATATTATATGCAAATAATTGTTTAGCTTGCATAACATTACACTACCTTGCAGTGACTATGGTGGTTTTGGTTGCTAGGAGAAATAATTCATTTCATGCATTAAATCAAGTTCTTAAACTCTCAGTCCTTCATCACCAGTTACCAGACTTCTCTATGATGTTTAATGTTGTTTTTGTCTGAAACAGGAAGCCTGAAATACTCTTCGTTTTAATAGCAAATTTATATATCACTACTAAATGCCACAATGTATTTTTTATGCATTTAAATTTTTATGTTCTTCATATAAGAACTTTTAGCAATAATAACCTGAGAAGAATCACTGCATTTGAATTTTATATCTCATATAATTATACTAAATGTAATAGTTCAGTTGTTATATCCATGGTTTCGCAGAAACAAGTATTCAGAAAGTGGGGGCAAGAGCCATTTTTTGAATTGCACTCTTCTAGAATTATGTAAAATGTAATGAGATACTGAAATAGTACAAACAGAACATAGCAACAAAATGGCTTTAGTAGATGGAATTTTAGAAGATAGATTTACCTGAAGAAGAGCCACTGGAAAGGTTGTTACCATCTGAAATACAATTAAACTAGATTTACAAAAAGCTTTCGCTTAAAAAGTTTCAGAATATAAACAGCCTATTAAGAGAGTTGAATATCAAATTTCACGCAATTTTAAAAGCAAACTCAAGTAGACTGAATTCACATTCAATATAATCTGTAGAAGAATTGTTATAAAAGTACATTGTCTTTTTATTTGGGAAATTTGAGAACTATTCCTTTAAGAAGTACTTCTTAAATTACTCAGTTATGTAACATAGATCAATATGTATCCAATTACCAAGTTTAAGGGTTTGCTAATACAGGCAACTGAAGTGGATATATCCAGAGCAGAACAGGACATCTAATTTCTTAGTGAGCGTTGCTTTGCTAGGGAATGCCAATATTTGTTTGAAAGGAAGTTACTGAAAAGTTGAATATCTTGCAGTCTCTTCAGGGAGAATAGGATTTTTTCACTGACTCTTGTTCAGGGTATGACCTCAGAGAAGTTTCATGTCCCTTGTAGGGCTCACATGTTTCACCTCTCCATAGGAAGAACTACTCTGACTACATGTCTCTTGTTTCTGCCAATTGCTCTTTGGTCTTTGAAATACCCAGTTAGCCTATGTACTGTGCTTCTTAAAATAGTCCAGCACCCAAGACAGGACTCTCCACAAGAGAACTAAAGTACTATGGTGGTGAAGTTCCATGTTTTTATCTGTACTTTGTTTGCTTAACTTCCAATAAAATCTCCTCCATGTTGAATCATATAAATGTCCATCTGAGAGCTTGTCAAATGTATTTAAGATTTTCTATTATAGTCATCTTAGTCTGAGATACTCTGATTCGTTTTAATTTCTCTCAAGATTAATTCCTAATTAAATTTAACTAAGTGCAAAAATGTGTTAAGTTCTTTGTGTATTATTCATAATAAGATCTAGCAAAAATGTATTGATTTTTTTCTTAGAGTGATGTGAAACTGTCTTTATACATTCTTGAGGGTATGCATTATGACCTGAGATGACTTTATAAAAATTATTATTCTGGCCTTCCATTTTTTTTCACAATACTGACCTCTTTTAAATGTCCTGAAAAGAAATAATAGATATGTTAGGAAAAAAAAAATTGTAGTATAGGACTGGAGGAGACAACCTAGGTCTAATTCAATCCAAGAATCTTGTTCATGCTCACTTCTCATACTTATCTATTTAAATAGCAAAAGAAGTTTGCAGGTTCTCCTCACAGCCTGCTTATTGTCAGATTGTGTTGCTCTTTCTGTCATCCTGTCTACACAAGTCATCTCCACTGGAAGCTGCTGAAAGCTGTGCCATTCCCTCTCTTTGGTTTGTGATCTCTTTAAGCAGAGACTGCCTTCTTTTATTGAATATTAATACAAGACACAGCACAATAAGGCTGTGATCCTAGCTGGGAGAGGCTGTAATGCAAACAGTTAATTACAGCAGCCAGAATCTAGGAAGGCTTCCTTTCTAGTCTGAGTACCAGAAATAACCACCGTAAGTAAATTTAGCCACCACACTAGCATTTCTCTGCCTGAAAAAGACGACTAAAACAGTTCATTTATCTTAAAATGTGATCTATTGATTAGGTGTTTGTGAAGTACTCTGAGGAGAAAGTACCAAAAGCCATTCTGTCCTTTACTGCCAATGGTTGTCTGGTTGTATTCCTTTGCAAAGAGTTCCATACTGTCTCAGTTCACTGAACATTCACTGTAACTTGGAGACAAGTAACGTGTGCCATTGGGGTTGTCAGAGTGATGCTACTGGTTGTCTAGTTAGAAACCTCTGTTCTTCCACTCACAATTTTTCTTGATTAGCCCTTACTTCGGATCAATTTGCTTGTGGTGTTGTGGCTAAAAGCAAGACCCTGTACAAATTTCTCAGTATATTTTGGGCAAGGTCAGGAGGTCAGTATTCTTTTACTTGTTATGTTTGATGTGGCAAGTGCCTAGTATCAAAGAGCATACCATGTTTCATGATGACGTTATTGTCCAAAATTGTTTAGGAAAAAAATATGTGCTTGCCTCTTACTATGCTGCTATGCTTACTCATACAGCAAAGTACTCTACATGAACAGAGGAAAAAGTCTGTCTTTTGAGTTCATTCTTTGACTTAAAATACATTATTTTGAATTTCAGTTGTGATTGTTTTATTTAACTCCAGTGAATTGTTAAGATCAGTATAGAGCCAAACTAGAGCTGTAAACTGTAAGGATCTTGTTTGAAAAGTTTTACTAATTAGTACTAATGATGTTTCTTTGTTTCAACCTTGTAGAAAAAGTAGCCCTTTATTGGATATGTGGCAGATACCCTCATTTGCATAAGAGAAAGAAAAAAGAAATTATTCTGGGGTGTATTTAATAAGCTTATAGATTTTCAAGTGATAAAATAAAGCAATCCCCAAATAACAGTCTTTGACCAAATGCGATTATGTGTTTAATCAAATAACTTTCTGGGCTTTCTCCCAGGTAATAAACATGTATAGGGGAACCAATATTAATTTATAGTTTCGTTCTTCAAGTGAGTCAAAATGTTTGGAAGTTAAATGAATAGAACTTGTGATAATGTTATCTCATCTGACTAGCTATTTTAGTCTGTGTATTACTGGGAGTTTTGTTATATTATGGGCTGGAGTAAAAATGTTAAAGTACTTACAGGTCACTAAAAAACTCAAAACAGTTTGTTCTAGGTGGGACAGAAAATAAAAACAATTTGGATTCGGAGTCCTTAAATGTTTTTCCATACTGTGCATGTTATTACTTTGTAATTCCACAAAGAGTCTATTCTGAATAGAAAAATTGTGGTTACATTCTTCATATAGAAGTCCTCAGAGCTGTGACTTTCTGTGAGTGGGAAGATTTTCTTTTCAATCTGTCATGATTGATTTTGATCTTTGGCAGTTATTAGACTAGCATTACAGGCATACAATATTTCACAGTTGTGGAGAACAGAATCAAATGCTGGGAGTAACTGTTAATTTATGCCACTGATTCCTTAAATTTAATTTAAACATTCATCTAATTCATGAAGTTTTTGAACATGACTGTCTGGAATATTTAACAGATATGGGAATAAAATCAGACACATTGGATGATTTAAAAGCAATATTTAAATGCAAAAGTTATCTTAGTTTTAATACTTAATTGAAAAATAGTTTATTGAACATAACTTACAGGAATTATTAACTGATTTTAGGACTATTTTGGTTAACAACTATTACTAGTAGACTCATGGACTAGCAGAAAGGCTTTTTGCTGTATTAGAATAAAAACACATCTTTTGAGTTCTTTCATTGTAGAATATCTACAGAAAGGTTTCTTTGAACAGTGTATCTAAAAGATGCAAGTTCTCTTTCTAGAAGTGTTTTGCTAAATATCTTCATTATTTCAGCAGGAGTTGAAGATTTTATATAACTTCCTCATGAATCAAGACATTTGCCAATTTATGATCAGTGCTTCTGGGAGTCAATTTTTATGTTCATAGTGAATTTCAGGCAAATGTTAACTTATAAACTGTGGCAGAGAACAGCCTGTAAGAACTAGTTGTTTTCGTACAAATAAACAATATTTTAGGATTTTTGTACAAATAAAAAATATTTTAGGGTTTATGTAGCTCCAAACTTTTGGCCTTGCCACTTCAATATGCTAAATATTTATCATATTGTTTAAAAAGCAGTTGTTTATAACTTTAAACATTTCACATATATAGTGAGGTTGTGTTTTTATTTTTGTTTACAGAATTTGATTTCTAGCATTATAAACATCTACATGACCAATGAAAAGGATGAAAAGGCAACATCAAATATTAATTAATTAATTAATTAAACATGGTTATTAAAAACCATGAATAAAAATGAATAGAATTCTCATATCTGTATATGAGACAGAAGTTAGAGGAATTGGATGGTGAATGGACATCTGTAGCAGCAATTTCGGTCTCACTGTAACTGCATGTTGTACAAAAGCTTCCTTACTGGAAAAGGACATTCCCAGTTATGCCTACATAAGAATTTTCCTCATTTTTCTGAATATACAGATTGGATAGATATGGCATTAAATTGTTTAAGAAGTTTAAACAGTAAGATGTGATCACCACCCCCTTTTTTTTTTCCCCTAAAGGAGATTTATGAACACATGAACACAGCCTTTTTTTTTTTTTTTTTTGTCATTTTACTGGCAAGATGGTTACATTGAAAAACAGAATTGTGAAGCACAGAAACAGTGTAACAGTGTAACAGAAGAGGGAAAAGTCAGTTGGCTGTGATTTGGTAGTTCTTCATAGGTTTAGTGCATGCTAGGATTATGCAACATTTCGCTATTTCATTACACGACCATTAGTCAGACTACCACAAAGAAACGATGATGCATTCTTGCAAGGGAGAATAAAGGGAACAAAAGGATCTGCTGAAAGGATTTTTTACATGGTCTTTGTGAAACCAATATCTTTATTTTTCACATTACTGACTATTCAGACTGTTGCTGCATATCAGATAGGTGCTCTTGAGTACCAGACTAGAAATAATTTTATTTATACTCAAATGTGGTCATCAGACTCCTGGAAATTTAGTGTACTTTTTCTTAAATGATCTATTATTATTGTAATCTGCCAGGCACAATGGTGAATCAGTACCTAGCTGTGTTAGCCATGAGGGTGCCACGAAAGAAAATATTCAGGTCCCAAAGAACTTGCAAATAAATATCTGTCAGTATTCAACTGATGTGTCTTTTATTTTCTCCCTATCCAGGACTACATGCAGCCTCTGAACTCAGTCTAGCAAATGCCAGTTGTGTTCCATTTGTATTTAATTTGTTCACAGGACATTTTAACAGATTGCAGGCTGGCTTTTCTATGTACAAGCCTTTAAAAACAGACTGCACTGTGCATATTGCATGAAGAGCTTTTTTATTTGAATGCATTTGCCTTCTTTCTTGGGGAGTCCTGTTGTAAGTGGTCTCATTCCAAACTGCAGACTGTGTCTGGCAGGATAGATGCTTTTAGAAAAAGGATTCCACATGCACTTGATAAATTTTATGTCAACTCATAGTAAATCAATTAGTGAAAGGATGATTTTATGGTATTGTTATCTTATTTTTTGGGATTAGGAAAATAGCTGTTTTTTTGTTTGTTTGTTTCTTTCTTTCTTTCATTTTCACATTTTAGTACATCTCTCCTGTAGACATTTTCTCTCATGTTGTTAAGAAATTCTAATGAGAACTCTTTCTAAGAAGCTCTAGAAGGAAATCTTTCATGATCTATGTTCTTTTAGCTAGTAGATGCTAATGCAATCTGAAATCTTTTGTCTTTTATCATTAGCTGTTGCTGATCTTGGTTGTTTGTCAGAGAAGCATTGCACTTCTTATGTGGCTGGTTGTTCCCTTTCTATTTTTATTCTCCAAATTGGTTGCTGAATTTTGAGAATCGTTTCTTGATTTTCCCTCTCTGAACCAGTACCCATTACTGTTCATTTTGTATGTAATCCAATGAAAACAGGTTCCCTACTTTACCTGACATTTCATGCTCTGAGTTAAGATGAAAAATGAACTTCATCCTAGACTCTGCCTTTTGCATTTTTTTTATGCTGAGAATGACTGAATTAAAAACAAACAAACAAACACACAAACAAATTGACTACTTATTGCCTAAATAGAGTGTCTTTCCTGAATTTCAAGATTGTTTCTTGTGGTAGTTCAAATATGTTATTAGCCTGTACATGTCTTCAGATTTTTGTGGAAACCTTGTACAAAAAGTTGTCGTCTATCTTGAAAATCCTGTCTACCAAGTGGAATTTTGGGCTGTGTAGCATATTGTTTCACCATCCTGCCCTCTTAACAGTCTGCTCTTCCAACGTGTGTCTAGGTGGAAGTAAGAGCAGCCAAGTGCCTGCTCTAGTCCATGACAGTTTCTGGCACCTGGCTGAACCCACTAGCAGAAAATGGTTTAAGTCACCTTTCCCTCTCTTCTTTTACACGTTGAACTTTCTCAGTTTTGAATGGGCCACAGAGTTCCAACTATATATTTTTAAAGCACTCATCATGGAGATTCCCTGTGCCTGTCAGGCATAACTACTGTATAACAAGAAAGGGATGTTTTGACTAAGGTTTTTTTTTTATTATTTTCTATATGGATGTCCTCTTTAGTGGCTTCTACTTTAAAATGCAGGAAGTGACAACACTTTAAAGTGTATACTGATGTATCAAATGACAGAAAGCAGCTCTTTTTCAGGACACGAAGCTTTATTTTTCTTTTCCAATCTATTTTATACCTTTTACTTTGTCAGCACAAAGCAACTGAAAAATTTTGCTACAAAACTGGGAGGTGTAATTTTAAACCAGGAAGTAAAATATTCAAAGTGACATAATATGGCATCCTGAAGTAGAAACAAAACATGAGTGGGGATTTTCTTCATGTAATTTTTATCACTTATTTTCTGATGGAATTTTATCACTTTTACCCTGATATTCCTTAACTGGCTTTTTACAGTAACTTTACTAGTAAACAAAAAGTGATTTCCTGAGATATTAAGAGATGTAGCTATTTAAAAAGAACAGAATGAGGAAAGGAAGTGTGAAAGAGCAAGATTTTGAGGATTTCTGAGAATTTTTAATTGTTATTGCAAGGAGTATTTATAAAAGTATGTGACATTTATCAATAATTCTTTATCTGCTAGGTTCCATCAATAGTAATTTTTCTTAATTTTGAGTCTATTGTCCTTGTAGAGTTATACAGCTGTAACTGGACTGACTTTTTCCCATTTGGCCTGATTGAGTCAGCTTTTTCTCCAGACTTAATAAAAATAGTGCTTTGTAGGCAATCCTCATTAATTATAGAAGCAAACTGCAAGCTTTTAAAAATCTGAGCATTTCTGCAAGATTTTGGGGCCAGTTTCTGTAATTTTTGGTGTCATGGAGCTTTGAATCACACCTTACTTATTTCATGCAGGAGACAGTGTAGAAGGACTAGATTGTGAAGAATGAGAAGAACCTGGTAATACTGTTCTGCAGTGCTGAAGGCTTGCTTCTCACAATCTACTCAATGTAACTGAAATTATAGCAGCACATCATCATTTAAGGTAGTGCATAGTGCTTACTCTGGGGAAAATTATCCCCTCAGTTCTTTCAGATTATATCTGGCTTTGCTTTCTATCTACAGAAAGCTGAAGTGTTGATTTGGAAACTTAGTTTCCAGGTCCCTTTATCATACTAACATAAAAGATTATTAGAGTGTGAAAAGGCATTTCCAGCTGTTGCTGATCCAACCAGACTCTGGGGAGAGTGTTAACATTCTCTGTTAGAGTGTACTTCACTAGAAGCTTGTACAAATGAGGACTTTTATGTGTTTTGGGGTTCTTAAAGTGAAAGCAGAGCATGTGTGTGAAGCTACAAAGGAGAATTGCACAGTGAATGAAGGTCAGCAAAAGAGCACTGATTCTGCATATATTTCTGCAGTGGTGCAGAAAGCTACACTGTTTAGCATCTAAGAAGTGGACTTTTGTGGACTTTTCTAACTTCGACAATTCTTTCATTCAAGAATGAATGAAAACAAAAGGTTATCCAAGGAAACTCACTTCCTTTAATCCAATACTTCAGTTTGATAAAATAAAGATGTTTAATTCTGCTTTAATTTTTGTTAGAATTTGCTAACCTAAGATAGTAAAATCTTCCAACTATTTTTTTTTTCTTTAGGAAAGAAAATATTCAGTTTAGCGTGGGCTAAAGTGGATTTTTTTTTCTACATTATAATACATTTTTGTACTTTTCAGTGCAATTTCCTATTATCTTTAGCTCTACTTAAATGAATCAGGTAATACAATTAGACTGTTTCTCTGTTATTAGTATTGCTCAGGTTAATTACTCTCTCAGCTAAGAGTAGAGGTAAGTAGAGAACTTTCATTGAGTTACTTACGATTTACAAGTTTGGATGGCAATATTGGGTTGCACTTCTCAGGAGATGCAACGTTCTCTTCATCTGTTACATACTCAAAGTTAATAATAAACATCATTGCCACTCCTTCTTGATTTTTCACTGGAATTATGTGGGTGTTGCAGATGAAGGTAGACCCTGCATGAGAAGGGGGAAAAAGAAGAAATATATTAATGAATTAAAAGTAATCAAGTTTTGTTTCCAGTTACACCAACTGATATTGAAGAATATTTCCTTGGATTTAACAGTTGAACATGAAGCTTGCTAGTCTTTAAGCAGGTGTGTTCTCATTGTGAGAAATATATCTTTCAATAATTTGTTAGATTACCCCTTCTGAAAGATCTCTTCTTTAACATGTTGATTTTTGCTTTGTCTATATAACTACTTTCAGTTAATATAAAACAGACCTGTGATAGAGAGGCATTTTGCACCAAAAGTAGCAATGCAAGCACCATTCCAACAAGAACACTCATGAAGAAAGCAGAACCCTATTCTTCTAAATGTCAAGAATTCTTCGAGCTTTTGGTTCTATTACAACAGGATGAATCAGTCATTAAATATTTATGGGTATAAATATATCACTATTCTTAGCTCTCATTCCTTTGGGGGCTGTATAATGTTGTTCAGATTTGTGTTAAAAAACATATTTGTTATCAGTCTGATCTTACAGAATTTTGTATTCCGTCACAAGAAAGACTTCTAAATTGTAGTAATTTTCAATAATTATCTGGAGTATTTAGTTTGTGTTATATCCAAACAGTATACCCTACTTACACTGAAATGAGAAGGTGTAATTTCATAACACCTTTAATACTCAAAGTGTTCTTGTTTGAATGCCTAATTAAAGATTCAAAAATGTTTCGTGTTAATTCTTCTGATGTATCTTTTAAAAGAAGATACATTTGACAAGGTCATCAGCTTTAATTCCCTTTTAAGCTAACAGAATACAGCATTTTCAAAAATAATGTCACTGCTATAAGCAATACAATGATGAGCTAAATGCTTTGTGCAAACACAACTGTGAGATATTGTCTTGTCCTGATAACTTGGAACTAGCTTAATGTGCATCATTTGCAATTTATCCATTCAAATGCAGTAATCACTGAAACTTGACAGGCAGTGCAGTTTGACAAAAACAGATCTCGATCTAGGTTGCACTTTTTTAATGCTACTGAATAAAGAGATAAACATTTAAATCGTTATAGCAAAGATTAGATTCTGATTCATCATGTTTAGTATATGGAATATATGTTAGTTTGAGCTATGTATAACACTGATGTGCTGGCCTTTCAAGTTTTGCAGCTGTGCCTTCAATCCATTTAATAAAACAGTTAAGCTGTGGCACTTGCCACAGTTTCCATGGTTACAAGCTCAATGACTTCAGTAAACAGAAAATAGGCAATTTAAGACTGTTCCATTAGAGCTAAAAATAGAAATGCTTCAGGCCAAGCATTGCAACGTACACTGGTTAAACAGAGGGTCTGGAGAGAATTTAGAAGTAATCGCTGTTTTTTCAGCTAATTAATAAAAAAAAACGTATAGAGTTTAAACAGTCGAAATTGTATTTATTAATCACTGGGAAAGATAAGCAAAATTACATTAGAAAAAAAATCAAAATAATTCATGGTGCAGCTTGTGTTTTGACATGCAGTTTAATAAATCAAGCAGTTCTCCCCCAGCCTGAAACCTCTACCTCGTACAAAGAAAGGATTGGAGGTAGTACCAGGCTGGGGGGAGCATTTGGATTTGAAGAACGCTGAACTCCAGTGGGTGGGATGTTGATTAGGATTTGCAAATGAGCCACACAACTCTTTAAGACTTTCCTGCCTTTGAAAGGCAGAAATATTTTAGCTTCTGAAATACTTCCCATAGTGCTGAGAACAACAGCGTCTCCCCTTTATGTAGAAAATTTCACTCTCAAGCACTTACAAGCTTCTTTTGTACTCGACCTAGGGATTTGCATCTGTGAACAGGCATAAAAGCTGTTTAACAGTCCACGAGATAAGAACATGCTCCGAAGATCCCGAAGTGCTGTACGTTGAAATACTGGGGACACATGCAATGGGAAAGATCCATTCAGTACTCTTCCTTTGAAGATCGATTGCACAACCAAACTAGTGAGCCCAGTGTAGCTCTTTAACCTGATGTTTTATTCCAAGGTACTTGCACTTTTTAAGTGGTAGAGAATATGTATGTTGAGTAAAACGATTTACATTACAATTTCACAACTTAAGCAAAATGCAATGCTTGTCAGAGTGACTGTTGGCTTTTGTGTATCGTACAGAAGTGATTATATACTTGTCCATGATCTCTATTGAAATTGCAAGAAGGAAGAGTGAAATAACAAGGAAAGCCTTAGAGTGATTGAAATGTAGCAGTTGTGTTTAGAGAAACTACTAACAAAATCAAAGGACAGGTTCTGAGTAATTGAAGTTGATGGCAATAAATAAAATACTAAGTAGTAATTTGTTTATAAGCAAAGATCTTTTCATATGCTTGTGTTCTGTCACTCAATTGCTCTTCGCACTCCAATGCTTACCTAATTTTGTCTTTATACTGAAGTATTTAATAAGTAAGAAATAACTCAGATAAGCAATAAAGAATATAGTGAAGTTTCTAAAATTCTTATTTCTCACATAATGGTGCAGGGCACAAATAATGTAATCAGAATAATAATGGAAATTATACAATTGTAATTAATAAATTTAATATGCAGCAATGTTTCTGAGTTTTCTGAAGAAACATTCCTTATGGGCTCTTGATAGAATTATTGGAGGGGATAAAGTGGGAAAGCTGGGAATGTTTATGTCAGTTTGAATTCCATGGTTATAAGGTCTTGTTTTATTTTGTGTATGGCACTTCAAAGACCACTCTTTCATCTAGTTTAATTAGTGGGAAAATATCAATATCTGAAGAAAAGATTGTACTCCCGAAATGTTGTGAGGATATAATTCTGTAGTTACACATTCATAAAACAGAAAAGAATGACCGTCAAGGCACAAGTATCAGTGACAAATACTTAAGAAATAAGGGCATACTTGGTTTATGTAAGGATATCTTTTTTATATCCAAGCAATTATGGGGAAACCAAGTCCACTTAGCACTTAAAGTTGATTTGCTTCAGAGACGAAATACAAAGCAGGCACATCAAATCAATTTATCTGCTTCATAAAATGTATTTACCTCTCCAATGGTTTCCTATAGAGGATTTTAGGACAGATTTTTATTAGGATGCATCTTCTATTTACAACAGCAGTCATTTATTTAAATTATAATAGCTCAATTTATGAGCATTTAAGGGAGTAGAATACGATAATCTAAGAGTGAAGGCGTTCTAAATTACAAGGACCTGCATTCTCATACACAAGACTGTGACAGACAAACTTAGAAAAATGACCCATCCCTAACAACTGTTATGATTCAACCTTCCTGAGAACAATGTTTTCACAGGCTGTTATGTATGCCAAAGGATCTCTGAAAGATGAGATACTATTGCATTTAGGTAGCTGTCCTCGTTCTGCAGAAGCTCTCATGTTTTGTATTGCCAGAACCCCTGAATATCTGTCATGGTTCTGCTGTGTGTCTCTACCACACTGTTGCGTTGAATGAGTCTGACAGTTGCTAAGTGCATTCCACCACCAAAACATTTGGACTCCCCCAATTCAGTGTGAACTTAAGGACTGACTTAATTGTGGCTGAGAGTAGTTCCAATGTATTTTGGAACCAATCTTGGCTCTCTGTGCCAAAGCATTTATGACTTCTCAGTTATTTTTTTTTGTTCCTAGAGCTCGTCTGGACAACTAAGTCTATGGATAGATGCTGAGTGTGTCCTCTCTGTGCATATGTATATTTCTGGATGAGCTGACCTCATGTCAGTGTTTGTTAGGCTTATGATAATCTTGTACTGCTGCAATGTACATGTAATCCAGTGTAGGCACTGATACAGTCCATAGTGATTTTTGTTTATTTAAAATTGAAGGTGAGAGGGAATCTAAGCAGGAAAAAAAGAGAACCAACAACAGCTTGTCTACTAGAAACAGCAAAAAGGGCAGTTAGAAATTAAAGGCAGAGGTGGTGCATGTTTCCAGAGCTTGGCAGTCTTCTTTTCTTTTTAAAAACATCTCTGAGAGAAACACATGGATGAATCTTGCATGAAATCTTGTAGGAGTTCTGCAATATGATAATTTTAAAATACAGGTAAAGGAAGGTGGATTCTTTTAATTTTTATTTAATAATAATCTTGATTATTTTGGGAATAGCTACTTTCTGCTTTCCCCACAGTTTGATCTCACATATTGTAATCAAAATAAATACTCATAATACCTTTTCTCAGAGGTGGGAACTTTGAACCTATCAATTACAAATATAAAGTCTATTCCTTATAGTTTAGTATAAAATCTTAAGCTATCAATTATAGTAGAAATGCAACTAAATATACCCAAACTTAGTCTTAATTTCCTCAACATTTTAATGTAGAGGAGCACAGGAAAGTCTGTGTAGTTCCATTTTATTAGTAATTAGATCAAATATTTTTTCATAGGTTCATTTTTTGACTACTCTGTGATTAGAATTTGATCACAGTTGCAGAAAGTAGAAACTACATAATAACCTTAAAAAGCTATGACCATGTAATAAAGCATAACCAGTTGCACTTGTTCTCTTCACTCTGTATTATTTTACTTAAAGTGGTAGTCTCTCAACCAAATCTGCATTGAAAAAAATGAATAAGAAACTAAGAGGAACTTTTGATTCATTTTTACAGTGGAATTTGTTGATATCAGCCCTATGCTATTAAAATGTATCTTTCCATGCTGATCTCTGGGTAATGGACCGTACAATCCTGTTTGTCTTTTACATGTATCTTACAATCTGTGTCCTTATGTCACCATTTTCCAGTTCCATCTGATGGAAAATGAACTACTTGTGTGGCAAGAACGGGGAATTCACAGGTTTCCCATTAAGTATACTGCAGTTGTATCTGTATGACTGACTCTTTAAAAAGATTTATAGCAGAAGAACAACTAAAAATAGATGGCAGGTTGAAATATATTACACTTCTCTTCAATTGAATATCTATTTTTAAGAGGGATAGGTAGAGATGAAGAAGAGTATATTTGGCTGATATTTGTTAATGAGATTTCAGCAGTTGAAC
Source organism: Odontophorus gujanensis (assembly GCA_013399175.1). Lineage (NCBI taxonomy): Eukaryota > Metazoa > Chordata > Aves > Galliformes > Odontophoridae > Odontophorus > Odontophorus gujanensis. The sequence continues at coordinate 265,396 of VXAB01012515.1, forward strand.
AGGAGCAATTCCCTTTGACGTTTCACTCCCTTCTCACTATCAAACTGATACCCATTCTGGCACTGAAATGGTTGCTGATCCTAGGTTTTCAGTAAAGGACTTACATAGGTTTTGTAATATATTAAATTACAGTGTTTAAGGAAGAGGGAATAATTTTTAAATTAACAAACCAAGAAAAAATTACCCTCTGGAGACTGTGGAAAAGTTCACCATTGGACTGAGCTAAGTAAATATCTCATTTTCTCTCCCTGTAATTGCATTTATACTTAAATTCCATATCTAGATAAATACTATTCCACTCCTTGCTTCAGCATTTTTTACACTTCCGCATGAGCACAATTATCATGAACCTTCTACCTTTACCCTAGCAGAGCTGTGATCATGAACTGCAATACTAAACACATTCTATATGGGAAGACTATAAGCATATATAAGCATTTACAGAAGATGCAGAGTAATTATATATTTGGCAAGGAAAAAATAACAAAATGAAAAATAAAATAGCAGAGATGTTTTATGCTCATAGAGACCAAAAAAGAGCCCAGAGTGAAAAATTCAGAAAACTATTTATAGAAGGAGTGAAGACTTACGTAAGTTCCACAGCTGATGCAGAAAATGCAGTACATGCCGTTTTCTTTCTACCTAGTTCACCTCAAAGCTACATTTGAGTTTTGCCAGAGGGGATATCTGTGGAGCACGGGCTGAATGAAGGCAGTCTTGAATGCTCTCTCAAACTGATATTTCTTGGAGATAAAACCTGGTATACACATGGTGGGGGTGAAAGCTGGGTCTGAAATTGCTTTCTGGAGGAGTTCTGATTAATAGTTGCTTTTGAAGTTGGTATGTTACTTAGAGTAATTTATCTCCTATATTTGCCTTTATTACACAGGCTTTTTCTTCCAGAAGAACATATCAAGTAATTCTGCTTTTGAAAAGCAATGCCTCTTATATCAACATTCCTGTTAACAAGTCTATGCAATTGTTTTGCCTGATTCCTTGCTCCTGAGAGTGCCTTGCTCCTGAGAGGGCATATTCCAGAAAGGGCTATATCTCTGGATACCTTAATAATGTAATTGTTTTGCAGGCTGTATTTTGAATAACCAGAGAGGATTGTTATTGTGTTATATATATTACAGACTACGTGAATCATACAATCATCTAGGTTGGAAAAGACCTTCAAGATCAATAAATCCAAACATCAAGGCCCATCACTAAATCACATTCCTTGGTCATACAAGATATGACACAACATCTCCAGGGATAAGGACTCCACCACTTCCCTGAACAAGCTGTTCCAATGCTTAGCTGCCCTCTTTGTTATTAATTTTCTCCTTATGTCCAGTGTAAACTTTTCCTAGTGCAACTTGAGACCATTTTCTTGCATCCTGTCACTTGTCACCTGAGAAAACAGATCAACACTCTCCTTGCAGCAAATCCTTTTATGGTTTTCTTTTTGCTTTCTTTGCCCAAATGCTTTTTTTTTTTTTTTTATTTTTATTTTGTGTGTGTGGGTGTGTGTGTTTGTGTGTGTGCTTGCAGTACAGTTGTGGTGATTGCAGGGTATAGTACATTTGATGAATTTCATCACTACACTGGTTTATGGGGAAAATTACTATACTGTGCTGTTTTAGAAAGTAAAAAACTCAAATGTATCACTTAGATATTTTCAAAATAAGCTATTCAATGTTTTTAAAAGACAATATTTAAGAGTAATGTTTTTTCTACATAGCAAAAAAAAAAAATTCCTTTGAGGGAAAAATTACTGTTTTTAATTGTTCATTTAACTGAAAATATAAAAGGTAATAATTCAAAATTAATGGTGTATAGAAAATTCATTTGTTTGCTAAGCTGAATGATACTTGTAAGATGAGGACATATTAAAACAAAAGCATTCTTGTCTGGAGTTTTATGGCTATCAAAAAGAGAACTTAGAATGTAATGCTGTTAAACAGAATATGTAACAATAGACGAAAAAGAATGATGAATATCCAGTGTCATTGGACCTAGATCAGTACTTGAAAGTGGTCAGTGGTGGAATAATAGATTAATTTCTGATGCTGAAGCAGCAAGTGAAAAATCTGTATTAATAGCCCAATAATAACCCAATAATTTATCTATACTATGGAAATGAATTTATACTATGTTTTCAGTTGTCACCACTCATTTACATATCACATTAACTCACAGTTTGTCATTTTCATTCATTCTTCAAGATGACTTTAGACAGACAATTTTTTTAATTAGGAAAGGTCATAGGGTAGGGATTACATTAATTAGAATTACATGTAATTAAAGTAGTTCTGAAAATAACTGGATTTCATTGTGAAAATAGGCTACTTTGACTCTCTTCATTCAAATTTTCAGAAAGGTTATTTAAATAAACAGGTTTTTAGCTCAAGGTGAAAAACAGTAACAGGGCGCATTCTTTCACACTTCTGTGACAGAAAATAACGAACAGCTTTAGAGTATGTTTACCAGGAACATGCAGTGATTTGAGGGTACATATACTTGAAGTCATTTTACAGAAGAAAAAAAAGAAAAAAAAGACAGCTAGGTGACAAATAATGGTTCTGGTTTCTTATTCTACAGGTAGCGTGCAAAGAGTTAGCATTTATTCAATTGTATGTGCCAAAATTGAAGATGTATTCTTTTTTTTCTTCTCTATTTTTTATTTCCCTAGCCATTCTTTTCTAAACCCTCATTAAAAGCTATCCTCCTGGGCATTCAACTGAGAAATGTCTTATTATGTTCATGAGAGAAGGGAGCTCAGGTTCGTTGAATATTGTCCATCTTGCAGAAAAAGTGCAGATTAAGACTTTTTTTTGTGAAAGAAAACTCATGTATTTCCCCAAATTAAACTACATAAACTATTTTTAGAACTAATTGAACGCCTTACAAAGCAGAATAGAAATAAAAAAAGCCTGGGCTCAGTTTGAATAATTTCATTTGTCTCAGATGTTAGACCAGAATATGCTGTGAAGTAGTGATACAGACTTTGTTTCATTTACACTGAGTCGTTCCAAGGATAATATTTTTTAATTTTGTTTGTGTAATATAGTCATTAATAGGCATCAAAAAGAAGACATTAAATGACCAAGGTACAAGTGGTACAAAGGGTGATATAGAAAAACAGAGATCAACATCAGGTGTCCTGAGGCAAAAGAAAAATCCTGTTCTTTCTGCAAGCTTTCACATGTGCAACATGTACCTGGTGCCATTGGCCAAGTGTAAGGAGTAGCATTCTATAAATACAGAAGTTTCTCACAAAATAAGAGATTCTTGTTGTGATCATGATGTCTTAGTAACAAAGCAGATGATCTAGAAATCTTCAGAATGGGAAAGCCAGGCCTGAAAAGTAATGGTAGTAGTCAAGCTACTGGAATTGTAAAATAATGGGATGTAACCTCAGGGTAAAGAGGACAGCTAAAAGAGATTTGCTAGTCAAAGGAATGACCTGGTATTCTGGAGTTCTTGATGGAATTTTGATTTCATATTAAGAAATATGGTGGAAGCTCTGTGTATTGGAGGTTTCACACTACTGAAATATTATTTAAAATATAAAGAAAAAACCTGCTTTCTAATGGAAAGACACCAGACTCAACAAGATGTACTTTTAATGTAGGATCTCATTAGAATTAATAAATATGAATAGCTTACTGGACTAGAAGTTCATGATTGCCTTAAGGGTTTTCATGACCTGACTGCAGTCAATGTAGACAAATGAAGAATGATCTCACACAGTAAAATGTTGTTTTTTCTAAATGGGTAGTTTTCTATGGTTGAGAAAACTGTAAGTGGAAATAATTGGGAGAAGGAATCAGACAAATACGTGAATGAATATCTGGAATTCCTAATGAAGATGTTATTTTACAAAATAACAGTAATTCAAATATACTGAAAACCTTAGCTGCAACACCATTTGGTTTCAGTGCAAAAGTGAAGGTAACAACTAGGAAATACCAAGCCTACATAGTGAACAGATAACGAACAATGTAAATAAACATCTGTGGAGACTGCAGTGTGATAGACAAAATGCTGACAGAGGAATGTGATAACATAAGAGAAAGCCTAAGGAGCGTGAGCAATTATCTAAGTAGATTAAGCAAGAGAAAACTCCATTAGTAGTGAAAGCCTAAAAATCCAAATAATGACAGTTGCTGTAAAATTATTAATGATTATGCATAGATAACTTTGCTGCAAGGAGATAAATCCATTAAGAAATATTTATTTTCTATTTTTGAGGAGTCAGAATAGTTTTCCATAATGAAATTTTATCTTTGCATTTTAGTTATGATTTATGTCAATTATTTGATAGATTCAAAGCACCAGCAAATTTGGTTAAGTTCTAGGTGTCAGTTGAGCAGTCTACACCTGTAACCTCATATCTTACTGAGTCAGTTCCAGGAGGTTAGAATAATACTAATACTGTGCCAGCATTTATAAGAGGGATATATTGGTTGGAATTACTGTGTGGCTGTGAGCCTGACATGACTTCTAAGAAAAATAATGAAATGTGATGTTAGATTAATACAGTGAAGAATACCTGATAGAAACATAAAGTCACTTAGTATGGTAATATAAACATTATAAATGGACGAGAAATCCAATTTTATGGTTATGTTATTTTCACAGAATAGCAACCAAACACCCATCACAAATGTGCTTTCTGTAATGTATTATATAGCTGATTGCTATATAATATTGTAATTAAATAATAGTTTTAGATTTATAAACAAAATTCATTATCCAGTTTACAAATTGGCTGATAGATTCCAAAAAGTCATTAGTGGAAGATCACAGTTCAGTACCAGAGTTTCTAGTAAAAGTCCACACAGATGACCACAATGGTATTCACGTACTTTGAAAATATCTGTGGAAAAAATAAAACTACTTCTCTGAAATATATGAATGTGAAGTGGTTAATGGCATGGTAATGATGTAAAATAAAAGAATTTGCATTATTCTGGAAGTGGAATATTAAATGCAAACAAATGCATTCTAAAATTGTAAATTTAATCATGCTGTTACAGAACCAGGGCACATAGGTCAAACTGAAAAAATGGTACCAATGTCCTGGAATGGAATTTCTCAAGAGAAATTTTAGGATAATTTGTAGGAATGACCTGCATAAACAGAGTAAGAAGTCAAATTTTCCTTATGAATGTAGCACTGTGGAGAGCACATTTTCAGGCATCTGAATTCTTAAAGAACATTGAAAAATTGAAGAGGGCATAAAAAAAAAGCAGAGGAGCAATAGTCTTCAGAAAATTCTTTTGGTGTGAATCTTAAAGATGTAAGACTTTGTTATTTAATAAAAAGTAGTTTGTGGTGTGGCTTATATTGCAATCAATTACTTACAATTACAATATAAAATATTAAGATGTCCAGTCTAGCATGAAGAACCTAAATTTCTGGAAACTGAAAGCAGATAATTCAAGCTGTAGCCTTTAGAATGATCCATCAGAACCATCTCTCCATGTTTTTAGATCAATCTGAAAGAAGCAGACAAGTTTTTTTGGCATATCCTGTATGTTATTTATCTTCATAAATTTTTAATGTTTTTCTTTTTTTTTCCCCAAATATCTGAATTCTACAGGAAATCAGTGCTTTCTGGCCCAGCATTGCTGTGGATGCACACTGCTCTGTAAATAAAGATAGTGGCCTCTCCCCTGTCCTTGGGAATAGTTTCATGTACTCTACCTAGTCAACTGGTAAATCCATTATCTGGTTAGATTCCTATTGTCTTCCTTTAATAATGGAAAGGATCACATTTCAGCAGCAGACTTTGGCCCATTCTTGGGTTATGGTTGTGTAACAGTGAATTAAATTCACAAGGTATGGGTCCTAACCTCCTTTTCTCTCTGCTGATGGACATAGCAGCAGAAGGCTGTAGGATGTGAATCAGCAATACTCTTCAGGCCAAGTTGCTTGGAGGTGCTGCTCCTCCATTCTTATCAGGAAAGGTTAGTGGTTCCCAACTCTGACCCTTCCAGTAATGGATGCCGAAGGATGCATTTGGCTGCATTCACTGCTAAAATATCTGTTTCCTGTCTCCTGCTGGGAGAAGTCAAGGACCAGATGGTGATGCAGGGTCAAAGCACTGCCAGTGCAAAATCATTATCACTAACTAGATCTCCCCCCCGAAATAATACTTATTTGTCAGAATGACATATGCTTTGTGAAATGTTAAAACTTTACCTAGTAATCATTCTATTTCAAAAAAGCTCCCTTTTTATCTACTAACAACTTTACCTGATTAACAAAGAGCATAACTGTTACCCAACACTGAATTGTAATTTATTCTTTATTTTTGAAAGTAAAGCCAGCTTAACATCCCCTTAACCTTCACAGAAAGCTCATGTTCTTAGGTTGGAATCATGCCCTTAGTATCCATACTTGATGGCTTCACATGATGTACTGACTACCCATATGTGTGTCCATCTGTTAGGTTGGCATGACGCCCTCCCACAAGTCACTGGACACTTGCCCTAGGACATAGCTGAGGACTGAATGCTTACTTAATACTTTGTGTGGCTTCCTGTCTGTGTGGATATTTGTGTGCTGTAACCTTCCTGTTTGCAATGGATGGGAGAGAAAATATTTACCCAAATCACTTTAGACAATTAAGAACTTCTATTCTATTCTATTCTATTCTATTCTATTCTATTCTATTCTATTCTATTCTATTCTATTCTATTCTATTCTATTCTATTCTATTCTATTCTATTCTATTCTATCCTATTCTATCCTATCCTATCCTATCCTATCCTATCCTATCCTATCCTATCCTATCCTATCCTATCCTATCCTATCCTATCCTATCCTATCCTATCCTATCCTATCCTATCCTAGAAAAATGGTAAGTAATTCCATGGAGTGAGTGAGTCAGAGTTTTGTTTCATTTTGTCAGATTTGTATTTCAAGTGATCACAATTGTTGACTAAATAGCTTAATAATTTTGTGCTTCTGTTATCAACTGCTTTCGGGTGGCATCGAGCTCAGAGTCTAGAGAGCTGACATCCAGACTCAATCCACTTCAGCAAAATGAGTGATCCCAAAGTCACTGTAGACCCTCCAGCTAGTGACTCAGGTTCTGTCCCACCCTGAGGAGCTCTATCATGCTTGCATCCTTCATCAGAGTTCCTATTAGAATCCCTTAGCATCTCTTGGCAAATCCTACTATACAGTACGTACTGACACTTTTGGCTTCTGGTTTACACTTGGGGACAATGTAGGAAAGGAATAAATGTGTAGGCGAATTTCTAAAACAAAATCACTTAAAGAACAATTACAACTTTTTGCAAACTGACATCCTGAAAGATGTTTCCTAATGTTTCCTAGAAGGTTAAAATCTGATTGTTGCTGTCAGAGGGATTGTGCTCATGCTCAAGTGCTCTTCTTGGAGGCTCTGGTGTATTCACCCTACCAATTAACTTTTTCCAGAAAAACTTAATGCTTCGGCGAACTAGGTTCTGATTTTAGGGCCATATTTGACATCTTGGATTTTCAATTTCCTGTAAAAGTCCATATGTCTTTCCTGAGTATCTGTTTAAAATGCATTACAATAACCTGTTTGAGACATAACCTGCTTCAGGCATAGTACAAAATGGAATTCATAATACAAAATAATGCAGTGTTCACAGCCACAGCCCACTCTGTCAAACTGCATGTTCACTAGGCTAGTTAAGACAGTTTTCATTATTTAGGTATCTATATGGGAAATGAACTCTGCTTTTAATCTGCTGTAATGGCTTGAGCTGCAATGAAACTCTGGCTAACAATCAAGAATAAAAAGGGTTGATGTTAAGTCATCACATATCCAGTCTTGAAAATATCCTTCAGCAGAACCCTGTCAAATATGTCAAAGTGTGTTTCTCTCATAATAGTCTATTTGCTGTAGTCAGTCTTTGTTGATTTTGAAGCTTAATAACTCTAGGCATTGATTATCATTCAGCTTTCTAAATTGGTGACCCTCAGCAACTGAGTAATATGTGTCTTATTAGTGCTATCCAAACATCTCATTTTAGATTTGTTGCTTCTGTGGAACTTTGTAAGAAAAACTGAAGTGTGATATATACATAGCTAGTTGATTCATGTAAAATGATGCTTAGAAATTTGAAGTGCTTTGATGTCTTGGCTGTGCAATTTCTTGAATTTATACATTCAGAAAATATATATAGCACACATGCATGTAGGTAGAAACACGTGTTCTGCACATGAGACAGCATTATCAACCTTCATCACATAACTGAATTGTTTATAATATGATCAAGCTTGAATTATTTAGCTTTAATTTGTATATTGGCCATTTTATACCAAATCCGTGGTTTTATGGGAGTACTGGGTAGAATCTGACAGTTATTTACTAAAACAAGACAAATGGCATTTCTGGTAACAGAGTGGAGATGAAACCTGAGCTGTTCAGAGTTAATTGTTTCTCTGCAAATCGTAGAAGCTTTTATGGAAAACCCGTCCTTTTAGGCAATACTTGAATACCCTATACGGTTTCTCCAGTAATTACTTCACAATATGCAGAACTGATTAGAATAGAAGACTAAAAATGAATAGTAAAAAAAACATAAGAAACATAAGTGTGAAGAGTGACACTCAGAACATTGCTACTTCATAATATCAGTAAAGTATGGTAGAAAACGAATGATCACACCACAACTCCACTTTCAGGTACATAAATATCTGAGATGATCTGTTCTTCTGAAAGACTGACAGATTTATGATATGATGGTTAACTTTATTTTGGGAAATTAAAATACGAAAATTGTGTTTTATTCAAGTTATGTCTGATGTTCATGCTACATATTTTAAAATACTTCATTTATTCAAAGACTTTTTTTTTTTTTAAATATATAGGCTATGCATTTTCTGTGCAAGTGCTACAGTCCATTGCAAGCTCATCCTTTTCTAATTGCAGTAGTTAAATCTGTGGTAATCTCCTTTGCAAGCATGGCAAAGAACATGTTATAAATATAACAAGAAGGGTAAAATGTATTGTGAGTAAAGGTCAAAATGAAAAAAAACATGAAGAGTATAATAAAGCCCATTGGCTGAGATTCAGCTGTACACTTAAGTAGATGACAATTTTTTTAGTGTGTGCGAAGTCCCATTGACTTAAGCATCCTTCTGAATGTTATCAGTAATGTGTACTTTGCATATTATTATATTTATCTTTATATTATTTGGATACTGTAGTTATAATATGTATATTACTATAGTATGCTTTAATAATATTATACTTTATGAAGATATCTGAAATGATGGCAGAAAAACTGAGATATTTACAAATTCCCTATTATGTAAAGAAATTCAGTAAGACTTGGAATAAATATTTTGGAAAAAAATCCATCCACATAAGCATGTGATTTGACATCAAGTCTAAACTCTGCCCTGATATTTATTCTAATTTTTCAAAAAACCCTCTTAGGAGTCCTTCACTCTTACTTCCTTTCTACTTGTATTAGAGATTGACTTTGGGGAGGCGGGTAAGTATAGCTGAAAGGTATCTCTTTGTTGCAACATTGGAATCCTATGAGGTACAGAGCTAGATCCACCTCAAATTTCGTTGTCTTACTAAGCAGCTTAGTCCCCAAACTGCAGCATGCAGGTCTACATTCTATCTCTGACTATTTTCTTATCTTTACAGGAGATTTCATATATCCCAGTAAATCTGGGCAGAAGGAAACTGTAGAGTTCCCTTAACTTAGAAGCAGATCCATCTCTGTGCCCCTGGGCAAGGAGATATCAAAACAAGTCTGCTACCTTCTATGCTGCAGAAAATTGAATTCACTTCAAGGTCTTTTGAAATGAATTTCAATGTCCATGAGATAAAGTTGATATTCTTTTCACTAACATTGATATTGAATGAGTTGCTCTTAATGTGCACAAATGTGAGAGATGATTCTGGACCCATGCTGCGCATTTTTAAAACCAACTTCATGTTTGCTTAGCATCTCACTGTTGTGATTCTTAATTGAGCTAAGGACTGGTTGAGAAAGTATTACAGAAGTGCCCTCCTGGGAGAACTTTAACTCATGTCAAATTTCCATAAAATTACTTGTGGAGAAATTTTGACTTTTTCTTGTAAAGACAGTGAAATGAAGGAAGTAAATATGATGGTTTGTATAATTAGTTTCATGTGTGATACAACTTAATTTTTCAGATGGGAAATATTAAAACACCACAATTTCAGGTGTGAATTGTAGCTCATTTATAGTATGCTTTCCTTGTATTTGCTGGGTTCTCTGGGCATGCTGCATCTCCCTTGATAGCTTGTAAGTGAGTAACTCTTAGGATTGGTAGAACATTGTAGAAAAGTTTCAGAACAAAACTTCTAATGGCTGAGAAAATGAAAACAATACCATCTTCGCTGATTTTTATATGAAACTAAAGATGTTTTTTCATTTCCTCTTGATGGGGAAACATCAGCTTGGAATTTTTTAGTCAACAGTCAAAACTGTCCATTAAATTTCTCACATCCAAAACACTTTAGATTGTTTTCACTCCTGTTTCACTGATGCGCTATGTTTTTGTGCCTCTGTCAGGTTTATAGCTGAGATTAGCTACAAAATACTAGCTGTAGTAGATTGTACTTGTACTGTAGAGTCCTAAATAATGTATACAAATTCCCTCACTTAGGGAAACAGTTTTCATGAGAGAGAAAATACTCTGACTGTAAGATTCTCAGGTTATTCTGTTAGTTGGCAGCTCTGAAGACAGAAGGAATTCACTCCATTGCTGTATGACTCTAGAATGAGGGTATACCCTTTGGAAGGAACATTCTATGAGTACACCTTGTCTATTTACTTTTCAAGTTGTGCAGTGTTATTGTTCCTGTATTCTGGCTTGTTATGAGCTCTGTGCTAATCTTGTGCTATTACTGCAGTGGATTTCTGAAGTTCTCTCTCAACCCTGTGTTGCCTTTTGGCATCCAGAGGCTAACTTCACTGAACTGTAACTTGTAAGGGAACTGTAGGAGTGGATGGAAGCAGAAGATAATCTGCTATGAGAATATAAGCAAGAACAGTATGTGTTCTGCAAGCCAGCAGTTTTCAAGCTCTAAGCAAAATCTAGCGATCATTCCAGACTGAGATGTCTCAAAGTCAGTGGGAAAGAAAGGAAATTCACCTATTCTCTGCCAAATTCTGTTACTTAAAACTGTGTAAACATTAACCAAGATTAAAGTGTGTCTGAAAAATAAGAATGAAAGTCAGTTCACATACAACTAGGAGTCCATACAGGAGTCATGTTAGCTTACTCCCAATTTTTATGCTTTATTTTGCTGGAATTTACTGTTGCAAATTATCATTACCTTAATGAAGCATTTCGTAGCATCAAACCCTGCTAGGGAAGTATGTGAGGAGTGGTACAGTAGAGCATAGCAATATCTCCATGGCTATTCCTCTCTAAAGAATTTGAAAAGGAAATTATTTACCCTTGAGGTTTGCTTAAAGCTTTTAGAAAGCATGTAGTAAAATCCTTACTCAAATAGTTGCTGATGTTCACTTGTTGTTAAATACTATTTTAAAATAGTAATTTTCCCTTTTAATGGCAAATTTTTAATTGTCAGATTGTTTATCTTATGCCTTTAATTGCTTCATGCCAATTTTTCCTTTTTCTACTTGTGACAGAATCACAGAATTGTAGGGGTTTGAAGGGACCTCTAGAGATCATCAAGCCCAACCCACCTGCCAAAGCAGCTCCTAGCCCAGGTTGCACAGGCAGGCATTCAGGCGGGTCTTGAATGTCTCCAGAGAAGGAGACTCCACCACCTCTCTGTGCAGCCTGTGCCAGTGCTCCGCCGCCCTCACTTTCCCACACACATTTGGGCAGAACTTCCTATGCATCAGTTTGTGTCCATTTCCCCTTGTCCTATCACCATATACTGCTGAGAAGAGTCCAGGCTTCGTCTCTTTGCCTCCTGCACCTTAGATATTTTTGGTCATGGATCAGATCCTCTCAGAGTTTTCTTTTTTTAAGTCTGAACAGATCCACGTCTCTCAACCTTTCCTCATAAGGGAGGTGTTCCATGCCCTCTATCATCTTTGTAGCCCTCCGCTGTACTCTTTCAAGTCCAGATCTCAGTCTTCTTTGTACTGGGCTGCAAATGTAACTGTTAGTAGGATATATGACAATAGAAATCATGTGAACCTCTCTTATGTCTGAAGAGGCGTAGCATGAGACTGCTGTATATCTTGAATTGCTTGGCAAGGGTGACTTTTATACCCCTATAAAGCAGAATGAAGGCGAAGTTCATTCACACTATAGAGACTGTGTAGATGCATCCTCTTGTGCAAGTCTAGCAAAGTTCTGGCTGGCTCAGTGGGTTTACTTTTATCTCTGCAGAGTTATCACTTACCTGGTAATGACACACTTCAGAAGAATGTGAAGGTCATTTTAGCAGTAGAGTTAATTTTTATAGTAAAAGACACATTTAACAGTGTCTTACATAATCTGCTTAGATTTTTGAGGTGAAATCAAAATTTTACTCAAGTCATAAAAATCTGATCTATTGGCTAGCATCCCTGCCCATGGCAGAAGATGTTGGAACTAGATGATCTTTAAGGTCCCTTTCAACCCAAGTCATTCTGTGATTCCATGATTTTTCGGTGAAACATATAAGTAAGTCTCATAAGGCTCGAGGAGCGTTATGTAAAAGAATATAATTCTGTTCAGGAAGAATTATCTATAACTAAATCCTGTCTTAAGGTTCAGGAAAATGTCCTACTTCATACTGTATTGCATGCTCCTTCAGGAAATGCGTAGTGGTAGGTGTTGAGCAATTAGGTGTTGCAAAGAATACCTGCTGGGAAGTGGCATGGAAACAGCTACTTAACCCTGGACAGAGAGCGGATGCTTTACTTTTCTTTAATGGTAGTAAGCTGTCTGTTTTTATTCTGCCCACTAACCTTTGTCATGGTGATGAGAAACATAATAAGTTAGGTTTGTTTAGAGGATTTCAAGCTGTGGTTGACTGGCAGGGTCTTCAGTGGCTCAACTTCCACTCGATAAAGCAAAATTCCCATATGTTGCCCCTAGATGGAACATTTTAGTTTTAACAAGTTGTGTCATTTGTTTACTTTAATGATAGCTGCAAAGCTCAGTTCATATCACTGTATCTGTGCTGTTACAATTTAGAGTACTTTCTTGTCCACCATAACTGCTATATGAATGGTAGCCTATGACGAGCTTTGGCAAAGACTGGAGCCCTGTTCATGTCAGTGACATTATAGATGTGGAACTTAAGGCTGCAATTGAATTCTTTCTGTAATACTTTTCTAAAAAAGGAGGCCTTGAGCTTTGCAAGCCTGTGAGTACCATAGGCTCACAAATAGATATTGGTATGCAAGAAAGCTTATTTTTATTTTCACCTGCCTGACTTGTTGGGAGTGTGCATTTATGTCTTGTAAATGCAATGTAAACAAAATTTGAAACCACTGTCAGAAGACAGAGATCACTATATGCTGCACACTAAAACTGAACTGTCCTTTGGAAAGAAAATAGGCTTTGTTTCCATTTTTTTTTTTTTTTTCCTATCTGAACTATACTTGCAGAATACACTTGATGTTGAAAAGATACCATAAAGTATTTAAATTAGTAAACAAGTAACATAAACCAAAATCTAGTAGTAGAAATGTATAAATTAGAAAATCAGAACCTGTTGCTTTCACTGTCTAAATTAACAGTTCACTGATTTCTATGGGATCCAGAACATTCAGTTTACTTTACATCTTTTGAATCATTTCTAAATATAAAAAATACTAGACAGTATTATTTAGTCTGAAGTAATGTTGCATATAAGTTGTGAGATTTTCAAAAATCTAATAAACACGTAAATGAATATTTTTATTATAGTTAATAAAATTTATATATTTATTAATAAAATTTAGCAGATTTTTAATAATTATTTTGCAATCTCATTATCTGACGTTTGTGTACTTTATAAAAAATATTGCAGATTATTTTGTAATTACATATTTATAAACTGGAATATATAAACTTTGTAATGTCTACTGCTGTAGCATTCTGTAACACCTCTAATAGCAATATTTACTGGAGTTGTGTATTCAGTTAACAGTGCATTATTCAATAAAACTTTTGTGTGGAGACAGATTTGATCAGGCAGAGCTATGACTGATATACAGTGCTGCTGGTGTTCAGAAATGCTGAGAAAGTAACACTTAAGGAATAATTTTTTGCAAGACTATTATCTTCAGATCTATCCCTGAAGAAATGTCACATGGGTTATGTCTTGATGAAATACTCTACAAGGTTAAATTAAGGTAGGAACATTGTACTTTGCTAAAGGGCTTTTACACTGTATCCATCCAAATAATCCTAACCTATTGCCTGAAACAAAGTGCAACCCTTATATTTATTTTTTTTTCTGTTTTGTTGCTGCCTATGTCTTCTATCCTCATGAAGAGCCAATATTGCTCTATTGTTTTCCAGTTATAAACAAAGCGTTACTACCCGAGCTCCAGTCCTGTGTGCAACCGGGCTCTGTCTCAGTTTGCAGCTAGAATACTTTGGACTGATTTCCTCTGATGCATATTTATTTTCTCAAGGCAGAACTCATTCTAGTTCCTTAGAGCTCTGTGGGTGTGAAACTAAAATGTACCCTTGGAATGGTTTAGGCATGTACCTAATTTTGTAAGAGTTGGCATGGTAGTTAATGCAGAGAAGGACAAATTTACATTTTTGTAGTAAACATTCAATTATATATAACTCCTTCTGGTACTGAACTACTCAGACTTTTTTGTGTGTATTAGAGCGGAATACTGTGTGTCTGTGATTGTCATAGTGTAAGCCAGAGTAACTATCTGCATTTATTTTCTGAATCACAGAGGGATATTTTATATTGCTCAGCACTGTTTAATATACCATTATATATAATTTTTCCTTTGCAGCTCTCATCTGCCAGAAATGCTCAGCTTTATTCATCACTTTCATGCCTTTAGAAAACACAAGAACACTGTTCCATGGAGTCAAGATACATTGAAAATTTCCATCTTCTATGGATGTGTTGTCTCCTAAGGGTCAGTGTAGTATCTGAGCTTTTTGTCAATGTGAGAAAACTGGTCATGCTACAAAGACCAACAATGGTGGCACAGAAAATCTATATTGTCCTCCAACCACTTCCAAGCTACAGAAGAAAGAAATTAAAAAGTCAGTTATACTAATACTTGTTCACATTTGTTAGAGATGAAATGGAGTTACATAGTTCTTCAGCTATCAGACTAAATCTTAAATCTTGACTGAAGAGATAATTTTAGAATAAAAATATACTATGATCCTTCTCTCAGAAAAGTTAGGGACATGCCAGTAAATACAATAATATTCATAAAACTAGTAACAGTTCTAGCATCTCTTTGCAATTGAAATTGCATTTTTATCTGAAAAGAACCCTCTCTCTTCAGTCTCCAAAGAATCCATAACTGTTGTCAGAGCAATCCTTGGTGTCTGTAAGTTGTTTCTCTCACATTTTCCCCTCATTCCTTACTGCATGTACTGTGTTTTTGCCCTTAATTAATTGTATTTTCCCTGAGTTGCTTCTGTGGATGGTACTTAGCCACATAGAATTTGCCCGAATGTATTTATCTTTTTATCTATACATAAGTAATGACCATTCAGTGATTGGTAGTTAACTGGTAAAGCCATCTGACATCTTTCTGTGGCCTTAAATTCTTAAGTATGCTGTGGATTAGTTTTTCCTTATTTGTTATACAGCTTGACCCTCTTCTAACGCGTTGATCTTAAACAGTTGATTTCCTGCCTGCATGAATTTCAGCTGTGACGCAATATCATATTTAGCAGCTTCTACATATGAACAGCAGATGGTTTGAGCTGAATATATATAAGCATATGTGTCTGAATATTGCCATCCCTTAGTTCTGTTTAACCCTTCATCAACTCTTTGTCTTTGCTATTTAACAGTCTTTTTTGGAAATGGAAAGAAGTTCAAACTGTGAAAATACCAATATTTTGTCTTGCTTATGCTAACGTGGTATAAATTTCTTTTTTTTTAATGATAGCTAAAGATATCTGCTGGACTGGTCAGCAGAAATAAAAGTCTGTTTTCCTTCCAGCTGCTTACAGCTCTTCCGTGTTTAACAGCAGACACAGATGCAAAACACATCATTTGTGAATCAGTGGTTCTGCTACCAGCCATGGTTTTATTAATTTGTAGAAATCTGTCCAACTTCAACTCCAGCATTACAGATTCTTCTGTTTTATGAAATAACAAGCCTACCATTTCTGTTGTTGATAAAGTAGTGACTTTATTTTTTTTTTTAACACGCTGTCCTTTTATTTATACATTTAAAAGTGCTTATCAGTAGTTCTTATCAAAATACTCTGACATTAAATATTCTGACATTAAATAATTACCATAGACATAAAGTAAAATGTCAGAAGCAAATAGTCATGATTTCTGTGAGCTAGACTGAGTGAGAAAAAAAGAGTATATGCCCCGGTTTCCTATCATCAGAATGCGTGCAACTGACCAGTTTTCCTCCAAAAGGCACCAGCTGTGTAAGAGGAGTTGCCTGCCTGCCTTACTCTGATTCATCAGTTGGTTGCTCCCCAGCAGCCATCCTTATGAAATGTGGGACATGGTGTAGGCTCACCATAACTTTTGGTAGATGTGTCTCTTTAACTGCAGTAGAAACTCGAACATACACTTCAGCTTCTTTGCCTTGAACCCTAGGCCATGTAAGATCTTTGCTTAAAAATACATACAAAATGGGCTTGAGATTACTCTTGAATGTCTAGGCAGATTGTTATCATGACTGCAACCTAATCCTGTATTTTGGTTTGAGCACTAGACATGCAGTAGCTACCTCCCTACCAGTGCCCTTGCTTTCATAGGTCAGGAAAGGAACTAGATAGGTTACTCCAAAAGTAATGCCTCCTACTTATTTCCATGGAAATTGTGACAGCTACAAAGAACACAGTAACACTATTTGCTAGGACATATTCTCAGCTGCAAAACAATGTTTTTAAATACAATCACCACCATTATCTATGCATTTTTATCAGTGAAGAGCAAGTGTTTGCACATCATATTTGCAAAAATCTGCACTAGCGGACATACCCCACTTTTGCTGATGTCACTGCTGAAATGCACCACTCACTTCCTCACTGTGCTCACATCCACTGTACAGAATAGCCAAAATTACGTTTACTATGTTTTGATAAAAGCAGAAGGAAAAACAGCAACAAACATTCAGCAAGCACTGATGTATGTCAGTAAGTGCAATTTTTTCTGCACAGGGGAATTCGATTCCAGCCCTTTGCTTCAACCACATTTCCATTTCAGACACCATTATGTCAGGCTGCCCCTCTGCTGCCATCTGTCATATAACAAAAAAATGTAACAGAACATTGATGGGAAAATTCAACCTCTACTGCCATAGCCCCAGCATCTGTCTCTGATGTTGTGCTCCAACATAATAAAATAGGAGGCAATATTTTTTGAGCCACCCTCGTGTATTGCTTTCTGCTCACCACATCACATAGTTTGGCTAAAGACTGAGTGGCCTGACAAGGGGCCAAATTTAAACGGTGTAGCAGGACTAAAGGTAAAATATAGCTTTGCATGGAAAAAGGTTCACTGCTAGTGTCAGTTGATTTGGCTACAAATAAGATGTCTCAGACTTGCAGTAACAGTGAAAGACTTGCATGACAGCATGATTCTATGTAGCAGGCATAGTGATCTTCTGTTTTATATGCACAGGTCTTGCTTTACAAGGTTGTTTTATCTGTAACTATGTATTTGCATTAGCTGTATTTGTTTATAAAGTGACATAAAGTTACATTTCTTTACAAAGTTACATAATATGGTTTAAATAAACCAACCACCTTTGGCCCCTAAGGTACTGATTACAGGTAAAGTGTAGCCAGACAGCCAGATAGTTCTGTATCTTTTCAGTAAGAAAGATTTTAATAGCTGCTTGATTAACTGAATGATTCTACTAGCCTCTGCTTTTTGAAAAAAGCTTTATACGTTAATAAAATATATCTGACTCATTTCACTCATTCATTTACTGTAAAATCCTGTACAAAGATAGAGCAATACTAGAAGAGTTTAAAAAGCAGGTAATGTTAGTAAATTAAATTGAATTTGTAATCTGCTGGCTGAGAGAGAAGGAAATTCCCCCTAAAAATCTGTTGTCTCTATCCACTTTCACATCTAACCTGGAATCAAAATACACTGAAGGCACTGAAGAAAGTTTTGAAATGACAATTAGAAATCTTATTGCAAAGTATTTTTCTATGGAAATTGAAGAAAATTAAACACCAAACTGCTACTATGTTTTTATAGCTAGTATTCCAACTTATAACTATAGTGTTTCATTGAAAACACATACTGATCGGGCTAACAAAATAAATGCCACAATTTCAGTAGACTTCTGGTAATGTGTTCTGGTGTTATGTGGACAGCTGTGATAAGCTGTTTTTAACTACATGATTACTTAATTTAATATGCAGAATATTGGGTATGATGTCTTAAATAAAAGTAGAAATACCTAAAACTGTAAGCAGATACAGAAGTGCTTGGTGGAAGAAGGGTAAGGAATTGCAGTATAATTTCAAAAAGCTGAATATAAATAAGATAAAGAAGATGAAATATATTGTCTTATTTCAAAATAAAACAAATGGATATTGTGCAAGAAAGAATAATGTCACTGCAGCACTGGAGTAGCTCCCACTCAATGAGATGCTACTGAAGAGCAGCAGCTTGCATCTTATCACTGTGATTTGTCTCAGTGCTCAGAACTACTCTGCACAGCAAAATGAGAAACCGCATAGATATAATTGCTATGTGAACCAGTGATAAGGAGGTGCTAGGTTGGTGGGAAATTTTAACAGAAGAAATGATCATTGAAGGAGCCATTCCTGCATGTGATACAGAGACAGAGAGATGTCAGTTTGGAAGACTGACACAATGCACACAACCAGAGTTTGTAAGGATTTTGTTTTTATCAGGACTTGTACGGTGTCTTGTTCCCACCAAAACATAGCCTAGATTTGGATTTTTTTTTTCCATCCAGAGCACGTTTTGCTTTCTTTAAGATATATCTTAATCAGTTTTGTACTATGAAACTCCAAGGCCTCTCTTAGATATCCTGTTCATTTCCACTGTAATGTATAAAAATGAAGGGAAGATTCTAGATACAGACTGATGAAAGAAGGAAAGGGAGTCAAGTGCAAGAAATTGCATTTATTCTAGAGCAGCCAGACAGGTGACAGTGTCAGGAGGAGGGAAACTTACCTGCAAGCATAAGCCATTCCCATATACTGATAAAGCGGACAAATTTACTCATAAATGCATGAGAGTGTATGTGAAACAGAGGCACCTCGGGCTTCATGTAAAATCTGTACAGAAGTGTTAGTTGAGAGATAGTAGCAAATATTTGATTGTTTGATTAAATCATTCATTTTCCCAGGTGCGTTTTCACCTTGTAAAGGTGCTAAAACTTGAAAGTAGATTGAATTGTGTAGGATAAAGTGATGAAAGTACAGAGAAACAAGTCACACAAGTTGTGTCTGTTCTCAGATAAAGCTCGGGTTTATTTAAGTAACTGGATACCTAACTCTCATTGTAATTACTTAGAGTTAATATCTACAACACCCTTGCGTAGCTGGTTTCATTGTGGGAAATTTCATTTTCATAACTTTTTAGATCAGATTATAAAGCTGATTTCTCTGGTATTTGTGGGTGCTGTGGGTCCATTATGAGAAATTTTCTGCTTAGAAGGAAGGTGAATGTACACATGATGAAAATACAATAAAATGTACTGTTAAAAATGAAATGGAAGAAGAGAGCTTTGAATAGATAGAATTTTTGAGGTGTACCTTCGTTTATAGAAAGAACAATTTTTCCAGCTTGATTTTTTAATTTTTTTTTTCAAATATGACTACATTTCAGACTTTTGAAGACCTGACTGGAATTTCTGCCCATGATAATGAGAAAAAGGTTGCATGCTTGTCCAGGGAGATGCAGCACAAAAGTGACTGACTGTGATTCCTTTTGTCTAGGACAGTACATACTGAGTTGCTCAGGCTGGTTCTTCTCTGAATGTGCATTATTCTTGCAGCAAATAAATAAGCAGCAAGCATGCACTCTTACTAGTGGATAGTATATGATAATTGTTTATGTCACATTTAATGTTATTTAACAGGAAAATATTTACTTCTGGTGAAATTTGTAAGTTATGAGAATTTTTAGTTTTAGGGTTTTTTTTTGTTTGTTTGTTTGTTTGTTTTTTGTTAATGGTATGTAAAAAACAGACAAAAGTATTGTATGCTATAAATACCATAATTATATATGAGCACTTCTTTAGAAATTGATGGTAGTTAATACAGTTGCTCATCTTTAGAAGCATTTTCATTACTAAGAGATTTTCCATAAATCAGATTTTTGTCTGCTTTTAGAGCATTGGCAATTTCAACGTGCTGTCATTATCACTTTGGACAGCAGTCTGAGACAGTGCAACTAGAGGCTAAAGTTTTGCTGAAGCTTTACATCAGCTTATTTCTACAGAGAGAAGTAGTTGACTTGAACTGCTAATTTTCACTCTGTGCAACTCCTTCCTTTGTTTGTGTGCACATAGATGATTTTATGGTTGTACAAAACCATGTTGAGCAAAAATTAAACTNTTAGTTCAAAAAGAAAATTTTTTTTTTTTTTTTTTTTTTTTTTTTTTTTACTGTCTCATACTAATTCAGATCACCTTCCCTTTTTTGGATTACGACAGACACACATTCTTTTGTTTAAGAGGTTAACACAGGGTCAAGAATGATCATTTGAAGCAGACTGCCTCATTCTTTCAGCATCAGTGATAAGCTGTTTATGTTGAAGATTCATTTTCAGAAATAGTCCTAAATGCCTTATTAAATAGGTTATGCAGAATAAGTTCGCTTGTCAGCACTGAGCACTTTTTTGGCAATACCAAACAAAAACAAAAGAAAGATCCAGTTCAAAATCTGCCTACAGTATTACTACCTTTGTTTTGGTAGTGACAGTACTATTTTTTCCTTAAATAATATTTATGGTGCCAGAAATGTTCAGTTGAAAACCCAGACTCTACATGCAATTATGAAATCTTCATTTTCTAACGAAACTATTTGCATTGTTCATATTCTACTAACAGGAGAAAGATATATGTATTGAATAACTCATTGCTTTCCTTTAAGGACTGAAACATAGGAGCAAACGATATTCAGAGAAATTCTGTAGGGTTTATGCAAGCCTGGTTGTAAAACAGTGTTACTTACTGTAATATCATAAAGTTTCAAAAGAAAACAGTTAGTATAGACTTAAAAGCAGCTAATGTTCTGATGCTTTTCTAAGATGATTGACTGAGATAGGCTCAGATAGGTTGAAATGCATTACAGGGCACGTATTATATATTAAGAGTTTATAAATGATGAGAAATTGTGCTGTCAGGCAAGCAATTATGGTAGCTCATCATGCTATGCTAATTACAAAGTGTCAGGAAAATACCTTATCTACATTTGTGAAGCTTCCTACATTGATCAATGATGTAGATCTGACAGTGTAAAAAGGACTGCTGCTTACTAGAACTTCAAGTAAATGGGGATCTAAATGGAGCTATTCCCAAAGACAGTATACTAGTAGTATACTAAGCTATGGAGTGAGGGGTGTTTGGTAGTGGATTTTACAGCCTTGGAATAAATTTTAAAACAATAAAGAAGTTTTTTTACATTCTCTGGCATAAAAAAAATATTTTCTGTCATAATGTAATAATAGAGATACTCAAATCTAGAAGCCAACCTACGTTTTGGGTAAATTATGAATAAAAGAAAGATATTAAAAAGTGTTCTGTAATGTACATAAATGCTACTATACAAACCGCTTTTGACATTTTACCTAAATGGGTAACATTTTACCTCTGGGTACTCAAGTTCAGTAAAATTATACTGACATCAGCATAGGTGCAGAGAAGGGTAGCCATGAGAATGAGAAATACATTTGGCAAAGAAAGACTGATATGTAGACTTGAAAAAGTGACAGTTAAAGGTATAGACGTGACCTGTACTGAAACACATGAGAATAAAAAATACTTGAGCCACCAGCAACAGAAGAAATAGTTACTAATGTCTCAGCTATACACTTCAGCCGGAAGTTATGTAAATTGTTAAAATAATAAAGTTCTGAAACAGCCTTTCAAGCAGTTAGTCAAAAAACCTAACTGATTTTAAGGTACATTTTGGTAAAATTATTTGATTTGCTGCAGGCAAGAGGGTCTTGATAGCATAGAAAGATTTTTTCAAGATTCATATTACTCTTGCAACTGATTTCCCTCCTAAAATCAGTCTTTCAGTCATCTTTCCCATCCCTTCCAACTCTTTTTTAAGTGAAGGAATTATTTTTAACTTCCCCTGTAGTATTAATAGTAAATCAATGGTTATTTCCATCTATCTCCTCCTCAGTGTGTCAATGGTGATTAAACGTATTTGCATTGCATTAGGCAATGTCACCCCTATTCAGGTTGGAGTATTCTTTTCTGCTGAAACAATTGATTAAAAAATTTAAAAGAATTAAAAACTTGAAAGGAAAGTTCTGTTCATCTCTAGAGTGTGTTAGGGGTGCTGTTGAAAATCTACTGTTATATATGATATATAAATATATATAGAGAGAGGGCAGCCTCTGTAGGGCCACAGTCTCCCTTTCTGTAAATAGAAGGTAAGAGTAGCTAAGGGCATAGCACCACTTAGAATCGGCATAAAATAAATAGAAGTGAGCTACAGTTAACACAGACTAGTTATAGGTTAATACCCCTGAATTGTAGCAAGTACATTTTCTTACTGAAGATTACAGTGAACTCTTAATCTGCCAAACTGTAAGAAGCTCCAGATTTGTGGGGTCTCTAAAGGGGATAAGGTTCGAAATTTTGGATTTTGGTAAATTATGAGATTTGTTTTCCTTCAAAATAGTATGTTTAAAATTGTTAGTCACATCAATTAACTTTTGTTCTATTTAGTTCAGATGCCTACAGAATACACAGATTTTTGAAAAAATCTGTGAACAGAATAGGTAATACAGTACCTAAGAATTACTGCCCTTGAATTATTAATAAATCTATCACAAATAATGATGTTAAATAATAATAAAAAATTACTTTACATTTTACATTAGACATTAAAAATATTTGCTGCTGGGCAGGGGTAGATAGTCAGGAAGTGTTAGCTGTTGGGAATTTTTCAAGAAATGTAAAATTACTTATGTGCCTTTTGAGTTAAGTGCTATACTCAAAGTTATCTGTAACACTAAAAAAAGCTAGTAAGGTCCTACCACATAGCAATAGAATCATACTGTTGTGTATTTATATTTTTTTTTTTGTCAGTTTGAATGTATTCAATAGACACTTTTATTTAAGCATTTAAATGCATCTATATTCCAGTAAATAGTGTGCATCTTGTTCTCTATAGTTATGATACTAAATACGGATCTATTGGCTTAAAGAATATATTACAAGTTTATAGTAGATCAATGAATATAATGATTAAAAATCTCTTTGGCCAGTTGGGATAGGTTATATTTTTAGCTTTGGGAGAAAAACCAGAAGGTAGTTCAAAGCCTGACCTTCTACTCTTCAATAATCAAACCTATTTATAGTGCTTTAAGAGACTGATCTTCATAAAAGATCTCCAGGTTCCTAGTCTCTGTTCTGCTGTTTGAAGTAAAAGGTTTCAGTCATTGAAATGAGATGTGGCAAATGTTATTCTAAAGCAATCATTCCTCTTTTCATGCTCCAGAAATTTTCTGGATTTAGGAAGAAATGTGTCTTTAGATAAATAGGCTTATTTTGTTTGTTCTCTTAAAATGGTACATTGCTGCTCAAATATACTTTTCCGCACACTCCTACAAGTGAAGCATTTGCAGGTTATATCTTGTTTATATCTGCTGTTCCTCTTTTGAAAATGAAATATTGTTTTCTTATTGGAAGGACCTGAGAAAATAAGAACATACCAATCTCCTTCAGCTATGTAGCATTACTCTAATTAATAAATGCAAGAATTGTTAATCATCTAAAGGGCTCAAAAGATGTTCACTTTCTTAGTTTTAGTGCACCTTAAATGGAACATGTACTTGCCTCTAGGGCTGACTTGACCTGTGTGCTAAGTTTGCTTGCTGTAAATGTGTTAAAACTGTAATTGTTTAAAACTTCAGGTAAACTAGGAACAAAGTTCTGCAATAGAGTGGAATCCAAATCTTTACTCTTTCTTCTATGGCTATATAGAATGCTGAATTTTGACCGGATTTAGTGACAAATTAGAACCATGAGATAGTCCTGAGCCACAATGGACAAATACTAGTTTTGTGTGTTTTTGTCTGGCTCTGAATCCATACTTTATAATTCTTAAAAAACAAACAAACAAAAAAAATGTGTTACTTGTACGTAAGATGGGATGATTCTAACCTTGTACACAAGAGAATTTTCATTTTCATTAAAAACGTATCACCCATGGGACTCAGGCTATCTTCAAAGCATGAGGATTTTCCCCTATTGCCAAGCTGTTGTGTGTTCTTTGGAGCTGCATTAATAATTTACATTAGTTCTCCAATGGTTTCATAAAACTTCTGTATAGTTCCAATTAAATCTTAAAGGCGATTCATATAACAGCTACAACCAAACTCTAGTCCAGATTGGAATGAAAATATTTACTGTTGATTAAAGATTTTCATGACCTTACTAAATGCAGGCTTGTTTTCAAAATAATCCTTGTCTGATCACCTCAAAAAATTTATTACAAATTAACATTAATAAATACGAAAGTGTTATGGAAGCAGCTGAAATAGTGGGCTAACATAGAAACACTTTTCAAGGCTAGATCTTTTGCACCCTCTTAATGAGAAAGATTTATGTTTCCTAAAGATCTCTGCCAATAGAGATGTATGACTGATCTAGTGTTTGTAATGGGGATTTTCAGTAATGCCCTGCCCCTAAAGAATCTTAGTTTTAACATGAAATTTACATTAAAACCTTTTCAGTGTTCCTAGAGATTATACCAGGAGACTTTCTCATTTCAATTACAGGTTCCCAGTAATTCTATTGACAAGCTTGAGCAAATACTTCTGCCTGAGTTATGAATAATTCTGATTCACTTTATGCAAAATCAGCCTAAATGTCTGATGAAATATTTGTCTTAGAAAGGTACAGAAAGTCTTATTCATTAATAAAAATGGTGGCTAACTTGTCTGGAATTAAAAATATGTTTTATTATGTGCCACATTCCCATTCGTATCTTGATAAGACATTAATTAATTAATGCTGTCTAAATGTTTAGTCACCAAGATTCAAATATGAGCATGTAAAATAAAAAAAAAAAAACTTGAAGTGCTGGCTTCATTCAATCAACTAGATATTTTTATGCTATTTTTTTCTGTGGGACCAGATTTCTCTTTGCATTTCTCTTGCATTTTTTCCCCCATTTTCTTGGATTGCATTTTCGCCTGATATTCAGGTTTTCTTTCTTTCTTTTTTTTTTCTGAAGTGGCAGAGTTAAAAAAGACCCTTTAACAAGTGTTATCTGTACTTGGCAGTCTTTGAAGAATTGATGTAGCAGATACAATCTGAAAACTCAGGGATGTTGTAGATGACTTAGTTTTCATTGATGATGTAAAATGAAATGAAGGATGAATGAAATGAAATGAAATGTGGAATTATTTTAATTAAGAAGAAAGTCTTGCGTCTGTTTTCAAGGAAATCCTGCTTCAGAGAAGTCATTTAAAATGAACTACAAGTCATGGTTGACACTGGAAGTACAGTGGAGTGAATGTGTATCAGTGATATACCAAAATGGTCAGGATTTCACTGGAGACCTGACAACATAGTTTGTCTGAATTTAGTTGCTCATATCTATAACAGGAAATACGTACCTGATTAGTATATGAAGCTCCTAATGCACAAAGTAACATGGAAAAATAGCTGTGACAAAAATCAAATATACACCTCCCTTGGCAAAATCTGTCTTTTCCACTTGCTCTTGAAATGGTCTATTTGTGTGGTTTTTTTTGTTTTTTTTTTAACTTATGTGGGATGGGTAATTGCCTGCCTCTTATGCTACCCAGTACAATTTTCCACTAGAGGAAGTTTTAAAAGTGTGCTGTAGCTTCTATGGTAGCATGGTTACCTGCTACATAGGATATAACAAGAAAGGTGCTTCAGGGCTGAGGATAGAATCATCGAATCTTTAGGGTTGGAAAGGACCTTTATAGGTCATCTAGTCCAACTCCCTTGCAGTGAACAGGGTCATGCACAGCTAAATCAGGTTGTTAGTGCTTCATCTAATACCTCCTTGAACGTCTCCAGGGTCAGGGTATCAACCACATTCATCACACACAGCCACCCTGTTGCAGCGCTCACCACCACATCTAACACAAAGAATTCATGATACAATATTGTGCCAGAATGCATACCAAGAGAGATGCAGAAATAGAGAACATTATGAAAATAGTATTTAAGAGCTGTCCACTATCAGATCATTGTTCAGTCTAGCCCGGTATATCCATAGCAAAAGTAGTAATCTTCAGGAAAAATTGTAAGACCAGGAGAAATTAGTAGGGATAATTACCTTAGAAGAGGTAAGGCAGTAGGCCAGCATGTAAAATTATAGAACTTCCAGCTGTTTCCTATCTTGATGGTTGAAAAGAGGCACCATTACATAGTTGTGACATTTCTTCCAGAAAGGAGGATGAAAAAAAAAAAACGTGCCAAATGCACACTTCCAAAATAGATTTAGAATACTATTTGTAATTATATTTGCAGAGTAAATGTAAATGACAAAGCATTCTGTTACCGTTTCTTGTCACTCTAAAAGGATAAGACTATGAATAGGATAATGATAAATAAATTACAGCAATCATGCTATTAGTTTCAAAATTAACTCTTAAAATGCACTTTTCATTCATTTTAAACTTGTTAAATGGGGAATCTTTGTGACTGAAAAAAAATAGAAGATGCTTTCAAATCCCAGTACTGATTTTTCTATTAATACATTTTGGATGTTAGTTATTTTTAAAACTTGCTTTCATAACTGCTCTTTATATTATATTCAGTTGTGACAATCATGAAGTGAATCAGCGTAATGGAGATACGCATTTGGGTATTTACTCAGCTTAATAGTACATCAAACAGCCTATGTTTTTTAACATTATTTGTCACAGTTCGATATCTCTTTGACATGCATCAAAGATATCATCATACATTTCAAAATGTTTTGACAAATCCTGTTTCTGTATGCACTTTGTGATAACTTGAATGCAAATCCATTTTGGTATTATTGCCCCAATGGAAAATGGTGCAAATTGTTTAAATTCTTATTGTGGAATATGAAAGATCTACTAAATCTGAAGCAATTGCAGTAACAAGTGCCATGTTTCAGTAGTTCATTTTTATTGAGTACTATTTCCCCAGATCAGGCTTAATCCTTCAGGAAGACAAACCTATTATCCCCCTTTCCTGCCTCTGTGATGTATTAGCCATTACTAAAAAAGCACTCAAAATTAGTGCTCACAGTGGACTTGTCTGTATTCTTGTGCTGATAATCAGAAGTGGATGCATTTTTCACTCATAGTGGCTCAGCTGTGTTAGCTTCACATGACTGAATAAGATTAATCAATATTCAGGCTGTCAAATCCATTGTTTTCTGGGTATATTTTAATTTAGGATGATTATAGTTCTCTATTGTAGTTCTCTGCAATATTTTCTCTCTTTTTCTTACAATATATTCTTGGACTTCTAATTAAACATAACTGGCTGCTGGGTCAGCATCTGCTGAAGTGAATGAGAGTAGCTTACTCACTTGTCTGTGGCTTTATACTTTTTAATCACATCCTATTTTTTTTTGTTTGTTTGTGTTTTTTATTTTTTTATTCTTTTTTTTTTTTGGTAAATGAGCTATCTATTCAAGTTGTATCCAGCACACTGTGAACACAAATGTAGTTTAGTGTGGGAGATTACTCATAGGCAAATGTCTTAGGTACACACATGCATGAATTGGCTTTGGAAATGGAGATCTGCCTTTGGTTCTTTTTTGCCTAAGTGATATTGATAATCCATTGTAGCTAACTTGTTTATAGGCTAACATCTGAACATAAGAATGTCAGAATAGATGTAGTTCATAGATATAATATGACACTGAAATTCAACATCATAATAGGCTAATATAACTTAATATCTAGTCAAGAGCTCTCTTTTAATGCTAGCAATGACACCAGCTGAATTTAAACCGAAGTCTGACTGTATCACTTTCAAAGATAATAAAAGAAGCTTTCATTTTTTTCAAAATGAAAGTTAAAGCAAACTTGTAAAGCATCTTTTTTTTGCACGAACAAAGAAAAAATAGATTGTAAATTAGGTAATTAACAATTATTTTATATTACTAATTAAATAAATGTACTTTTATCTAATCAAGACAAATAAGTATGAATACACTTAAAACAGATTTGGAAAGGCATCTGCATCATCATGGCTAGTTTTTTCTGAAAAAAAGCTAATACAGTAACTGTATTCTCAGCCAAAGTTTTTCTATATAAAATATGCTTTCAAAATATTCTGTTTGAATGATTTAATGAGACACTTATTGCAGGAATGTGCTTTATATTTTATGTGTTCTATCACAATGGAAGTTTGGATGGTCATGAAAAATCCAGGAAAATCATATAATTCAATGATATTTCATAGCCTTCACTTTTGAAGAGCCAAGTCCCAAGATGCTAAATATTTTTACTGACAGTGTCCTTTCTGGGAATTGTAAGTGCCAATCACCAATTAGAAAATAACAGAAATGAGGGGAAAAAATGTATTTATATTAACTTGACAAACTTTTAAGATTATGTTTTCATAACAGTACTGTGTTTTGGGGAAATTCAACTTCAGATTACCTTTCTCCTATATTTTATATCATCAAATCCTCTAGATAAAGACAATGCTTGTGTAACTAGCTCTTCAGTTATTTGTCTGAATCACTCAAGATACAGATCTGCTACAATTATTGGCTTAAACCAAACTTTATAATTTCAAGTTTAAGTGTTTATTTTTTAATAAATCCTCTGTTCAGCCTTGCTGTAGCAGTCCAGGTGAAATCTACTATGCTCATGATGTTAGAAAGGTATAACTATGAAGAATTTTCTTAAGGTATATGAAGAGCGGAGTCATAGGATTATAGATTAGTGGATCACAAGGCCACAGCTCCTGTTCCGCTCCTAGGAAAGACAGTTTCATCCTCTAAAAGACTTTGTGCTCTGAAACCTTATCTCTTTTTGTTGTATTTTGTTTCTTTATTTTATTTTTTTCCCAGCTACATCAGCTGGTCTGATATGTGATATTTACTCTCCACGCAAACTATGATCTTCCTGTGTCATTAGATTCTTCTGTGACAATAATTGTATTAATCATTCCTGAATTCATTTTTTAAACAACCTCTTCTCAAAAACCCCTAAACCAGACTCTTCAGTATATTTATCCTGGAAGACAAATACCTTAACTTCCTGTGACTGCTGTGGCACTCCCCTGAAACACTGTTTTTTCCAGCCTTATGTTTAGGTTTGGTAACTCAAATAAATGTTGTTGTCATGGGAATCACTAGGAAGAAATTTCATTGTTCAGTGTTTCCTTAAATAAGAGAAAATAATTTTGCTGATGTTTTCATAATAGTGCAGGAAGACCCTTGCTCCAGTGGTAAAATATATACAAAAGAGAAAATGTTCTAGATGTAACAGTCTCTTCATTCATGCTGAAATGCTGACGGGAAGCTATTTTTGACTAAGGATCTAAAGACTATAGAAAAGAAGTGCCTTAAGTTCAAAGAATGGGAGATTGCTTCCACAGCAACACAAGAACATATTAACACAGTGTCTGGACATGTGTCCTGCAGAGGCTTTTCTATCACTGTGGTCTTACAATTCGTTTTTCAAAGTTACAGCACTTAATGCTGGTGGAATTTGCTTTTTTGTTTTCAGCAAAATAAACAGATCTGAACAGATGGAGCATCACAATGCCAAACTGATGTCTGATTTATCTTTTCTTATGGAGCTATTATGTCTCCAAACAGGGGTGTCTTCTGTTGTTAATTCATAAGCAAAACATCCATGGAAACCAGTCAGCACTGCTCACAGAATACCAGGGAAGCTTTGATAGAAATTATTAGGACTGGGCTAGCTGGGATCAGAAACGTTTTATGTTGATTGTATGGTATTTGTGTTTTGTTTTGTTTTTTTTTTCTATAAATTAATAGATGATTAACTGATCGTTTCACCTATTGAGTAATCATAATTCCTCAGGTGTGAATGGTGTTATGGCATCAGCTTTTTCCCTTTCCAGTTCAGATGAAGAAAATCATTAGTTTCAGAAATTAATAAATCATAAACAGTAAATAAAGACTAAGGAACAATGAAATACTTCTCTGAGAGAGTGGTTGTGCACTGGAACAGGCTCCAAGGGAGGTGGTGGAGTCACTGGGCCTTGAGGTGTTTAAGAAACATGTACATATTGTACTGAGGGAGATGATTTAGAGGGAAATATCAGTGATATGTGGACAATTGGACTGGATGATCTTGGAAGTCTTTTCCAAACTTTGTGATTCTATGATTCTATAATTCTATGAAATGTTCTTATTTGAAACTGAATATCAATACTGACTTATATGAATGCAGCTATTTGTAGAATATCCATTTCCCAAATATTTCTTGTGAATAAAGATAGTTTTCTTACTTTCAGGAAATAAAAATATACTTGTATGATTTCATTTACCTTTGAATGTTACTTTTGCATAACCATACTCCTTGAAGCATAAATATGAAATCCAAAACTTGTGATGCCTCTTTGAGGTCTAGAATGAGTAAATAATAAACACTTGAAGTATTTAATGTGCTTAAAACTTAGCCAGATACATGGAGTTCTGCGCAAATAATTAACAATTCACATAATATGATAGGTACACTGATATTCTGTTGAAATTGAGAGAGATAAATAAACTGACAAATTATTTAGAAATAAGTTTCAAGATTTTCAATGGCAAAACACATCAGTTTTGATTTGATTCCGTCATTGTTTCAATTATGTGTATTTTTGATGTACTGTTATAATACCTTTTACATACCAGACTGGAATTCTTTTTTAATTAAAAAAGATTTTCTTAATTTACATATTAAAAATACTATTTTGAAATGCCACAGATTCTGGCTAGGATAATAATACAAAAAATTCTCATACCGTTTTTTGCACTTAGGAATTTAAAGATACCTCTTTCAGATGCAGATACTAAGACAATAATTTTATTTTTTCAATGATATTTATTATCGTTTGAATCTGGGCCCTGTTTCAACTTTTTGCAAATAATTTTCCTTCTGATGAAATGCTGAGTGAGTTGTTCAAGTTCCATGAATGACATTTAATCTGTCACTAAATATAGAAAGATAATACTATTAAACTTCATTTTGGTTTACTCATAAAACTGGAAACATAAAATAGGTAACTATTGTCCAATTGCTGGAAAATGTGTAATTTCAAATTCCTTACTGTTGATACAAGACCTAAATTGCCAATGCAATTGGAGTGATAACATATAATCATAAATAAGTAATAATGAATTACCTTGTGGGTAAAACCTGTATTCATGTTCATATTGATAATAAACCAGATGTTAAAAGTCAGCGTTTACAAAACGCTACTCATGTTTGTTCTAGTATGTCTTGCTATTAGAAATGTTTGGAAATACTTGTTTTCAAACATGAGCCGTATATTTGTTAAACAAAGACCTTGATCAGGAAGTTATCCTTGCTCAGGACACAGAGGATTAACTCTAGGAATGTATGCATGATTGGAATGTCATTTACTAAAAATACACGCATGTACTTTCAATCATTTACAGGTTTGTTTTTTTTTTTCTGTTACTCTCATTTATTTTCATTTGGCTAAAATAATAAATAATAGCCATTTGATTTTAACTGCTTCATTGTAAAATTTTATCTGTAAATAATTCTTTCTTAATCTTTCATATGAGTAACATGAAACAGTAGGTTTTTCATTATTTCCTTTAGGTTACTTTGCAAGCATTAACTGTTAATCTCAACCCTGTTTCTAAACGCATTCCTAGCTGAAAATAAAATATGAAATTAACTATGCTGGAAATTTTTATCGGGATAATAAACCAAATCACTACCTTGTCAACTGAGCTTGCTCTATACTGCGCTAACCAATGGGTAATATTCTTTCTAATGAAATTCTCCCTAAAAGACTCTGATTTTCTACCAGTTAGATACAGAAGTACTGAAGTGGTTCTGCTTAGTTAAGAGTCTGTCATCTCAAAACCAGGATACGGTCTCTAGTTTTTCCCAGTTTTGTCTGCTTGACAAGTTAACTTTTTTGCTTGTTTCCATAGTAACATAGCAAATGAAGCAAGACTATGCTGAATGTATTTTGTTTCAAGATTATGAGGATATTTTCACAAAATTGTTCTTGGTGTGTTCAATTGCAAATTGTAATTCTCATGTAATCATAATGAAGATCTGGTTTTGTTGACCAACTGTTTTGTACAATGTAAATTCCTGTGTTAATTTTGAATACTTTTCTCACTTCAACTTATTCTGGCCAGGTACATGACAGATCTGCTTATTTGCAAGTAAAAACCAGACTATACTTTTTTCCACTCAAGGAAGTAATCAAAAATTGACATTAGAAACAGACTGTTAGATCAAAAATAGTGCGTCCTAATTTAATTTCTTTCCACATACTGCCTTTCTTTGCAGCCACTTAGTACCCTAAATTTCATATAGTCTTCCTTTGATCCTTTGAAATGTGTTTTACAATGTTTTGGTCTTTATCTCTCTATTTCTGTTATGATATTGCAAAGGGACTTACTACAGAAGACTTTTTTTTT